>CM022300.1:467344731-467551153 GCA_011799875.1 Thinopyrum elongatum
TATGAACAGGGAGATAATCAATAACATTTATTATTGCCTCTAGGGCATATCTCCTACAGTGTCGTAGGACGCGGTGGAAACAAACGGTCCATTTGAAACAGAGGAAATTCAGATTTGTCAAATGACAATGAGAAGTTTAACACAACTCGGAGAGAAAGGTTAAACAAAACAATGGAAAGGAAAATGATTATCAGACTAATCAGATCAATGACAGGGAAATCGCACAGATACCCTGCTCTCCGGGTAGACAGGATTTACGAGATCCTAAGTGTCGGCGTTAGTAAACTTTATTTAACCCGAATAGAAGAGATATTAGAGTCCCAGAGTATAGACGAGGAATAAAAGATCCTAATACCACCCAGTTGGCGACGTGGGCCCGTAAGCCACACAGCCAAGTTAGTAATTTAGTTTCTCGGTTTCTAGACTCAACTTCGGCCAAGGAATTTGGAGGGGGGCTTCCTACAGGCAGTCGGCTCTGATACCAACTTGTGACGCCCCCGGTTCAATCGTACACTAGTCATACACGCAAACGTGTACGATCAAGCCCAGGGACTCACGGGAAGATATCACAACACAACTCTAAACACAAATAAATGGAGGTCCACAATATTACAGACCAGGGATCCGAAGATCCGAATACATAAGTCAGTCATACAAATAATATCTGAGTACAGACATATTTAGACAAGTTCTGCCTTAAGAAGGCTAGCACAAACAGCGACACTAGATCGAAAGGCGTTGGCCTCCTGCCTGGGAGCCTCCGATCCTACTCCTGGTCAGCTGGCTCGATCCAGTAGTACGTGCCCTCTGACCCGCCTGGTAGTAGGCTACGGTGGTGGCGTCTGGCTCCTGGACTCCATCGTCTGGTGTATCATCAAGGTGGGGGTATATGGGGGAAAAGAGAAAATAAAGCAACCGTGAGTACTCATCCGAAGTACTCAGCAAGCAAGGATCTATACTACATATGCAACATTATCAATGGAGAAGAGGCTGTATATGTGGACTGGGCTGCAGAAATGCCAGAATAGAGAGAAAGGCCGAGTCCTATCGAAGACTAGCATCTTCAAACATCTTCTCAAAGCCATCATCTTGCAGCAGTAGGAGAGAGTAGAATAGCATTTTATTTAGCAAACATGTTGAAGTACAGCTCAAAGATCCTTCCTCGACTCCCAGCGAGAAAGTAATCCCGAAGCTTCAATTAAGTAACAAGTATCCAGTTTAAGTAGTAGATCGGGATACACAAACTGAGCGTCCTTTACCGTAGGACCGGCTATCGATAGAAGATTCATCCCTGCAGGGGTGCACTACTGTTACCCAACACGCTCGATCAACTCTGGCCGGACATACTTGATGGGTAATGCCCGTCCTCGGAAGATCAACACGAAGCAGCGCTCTACCTAGGCTCAGCAGAGAGGTCAGCACGCCGGACTAACGTATGCACCCAGGGGTCTCGGGCCATCGCCCTGGGCACCCTGCGCGTTGCGTGGCTGGCCGGGGTGCAGGCGTGACACTGAACTCGCCAGTGAAGTATCCAGCCCAATCCCGATGATCAGCCCGCACGGTGAATCGTGACGTCTGATAAGCTTTCGGAGAAACGTACATCGCAGAGGGCCCCATAACCATTATCCCGCGTGGTGGTAGTGCGTATAGGGCACGTCGACCCACTCAGATCACACACCCAAATCCAATAGGCTCAATTAGTATCAAGCGGAGACAATCAGAGTCTCTGATGCTCCGCCACAATGTCACACTCGAGTGCCCTTCCGGCACACCCGAAATCATAGATCCCCAGCGGGTACCCACCAGGGTGGACCCGCCTGTGAAAAAGGTCAAGTAACCGTGTGGTCATATTCATCAGGGTGAACGTATGAGGTATCACCCTCGAGGTTCACACTGAGGGGTTGCACGACAGAGTCGTATCGGACATGGAGAAGGAGGAATCACCCTCCGATGACCACGACCGTACAGCTATGCTGCAGAGTATTCATCAGGAGTGCGTTACAGGTATCACCTCGGCACTCGATAGTTATACTAGCAGAGTCGTACAACTAAGGGGGGTGTGAGTGAGGCGTCTGTCTCTGATCGACGATCACGTTGATCGAATCGTCCGATGAACAAGCAGGGGACAAAGTAAAGGTGGTGGGGTCACAGTTGTTCATACCAACCTATACTAAACAGTTTATCTAGGCAGGTAAGGTAGCAATGAACAGGTTACAACAGCAGCTATGCATCAGAATAGGAGCATACATTAACAGTACGAAATCTAATGCAGCAGGAGAATAGATGGGCGATATTTGGAATGCTCAAGGGGGGGGGGGGCTTGCCTGGTTGCTCTGGCAAGAGAGGGAGGTCGTCACGGGCTGCTCGTCGGTAGAGTAGTCGTACCTGGTGCAGCGTCTCGGTCTCGGTGTCTATCGAGAGAAGAAGGAGGGGGGAGAACAATAATTGACCGCAATAATGCAAACAATATGTATGGCATGCCTAAATGATATGCCGGGTGTTCTACTGCCTAACTAAACGATTTATTTAATTTAGGAATTTATTCGGATTTATTTAATTAGGGTTGGACCTATTCATTTATCGAAATCGGTCTAATTGTTCAACGTTCTTATAGTTGCGGGCATCAGACGGGAATACAGAGGGCGTATCCGGGTTCGTATCGTCGTTCTGCAGCTTTCATGTAATAAATATTTTCATCGGAGTTACGGTTTTATTTAATATGATTTTCTAAAGTTTTATTAATTTCTAATTTATTTAATTATTTAAATTAACATTATCCGAAACAGTGCTGACGATGACTCAGCATGACCTCATGCTGATGTCAGCGGTTATTTAAGTTAATTACTAATTACTGTTTAATTAACACTAATTAGTTAATTAGATTAACCTAATCAGGATTATAACTAATTATTAATTATTATTTTAATTAATTTTAATTATTTATTTTTTTATTTCTTTCTTTTAAATCGTTTTTAGGGGTGGGCCCCATTCGTCAGCGTCACAGGGGTTTTGGGCCCCCTGGGCAGTGGCCCACGGGGCCACAGGCGTGCGGGCGCGGCGCCCCGTCGGCGGAAACCCGGTGCACTGTGCAAGCGGCCCAGGCGGGCGTGGAGCGTGGCAGGGGGCGAGTCGGGGCTCCTGTGGGCGGGCCTTTCCGACCGTGATCATAACATCCGCACGGTCGATGCACCATAGTGCGGCCCCACGATCTGGCATCTTTCGAACTGCCAGGTCCGCGTGGCCTAGCGAGTCTGCAATTCGGCGTGTCGGGGCCGTCTTGCAGGCGGCGCTAGTTTGCCCGGCCCACCCGAAGAAGGCTCAGAGTCCTCACCCCCACACAGGAACGCCGTCTAACACCTCACAACCCACGCCGTACGCCCCAGTCTCTGCGGCCCGGCGAACGCATGCAGCGCATCCTTGGCGCTTCGATCTTTCTTACTTTGGGGTGTTCACCACTTCATGCCTCTTCTCCTCAGCTATCCCGCCTTCCACCACTCATCGTCCAGAACCGGATTGGGGGGTCGATTTTCCTTTTTCTTCTAGGGTTTTCCTTATAGGCCAGGGGCGAGCGGGTGGGCCGTTGGGAGCGACGGGCCGGCCTGTGGTAGCTGGGCCATTCGGCCCAGGGAGAGGGGGGGGGGTGTTTTGCTCTCTCCTTCTGTTTCTTTTTCTTTTCTTTATTTTCTTTTCTTTGTTTAGTAATAGTCAGGTCACCATTTGAGTTTTGTAAAACATGAGACCTAGTTCATAATACCAGTGCATTATTCCCTAACACCTAAAATTATTTTGGACAAAACATAATTCCATATTATTTCAGATTTAATAATGGTTATTAAATATTATCTTTATCCACTGTTTGAGGATGTTCGAGTCACTTATCCAATTCCAATGTTGTTGGTTTCAATTTTAGAATAGCCTCTGGATATTTGTTATTTATCTGACATTTTAGCTCCTAGTTGGCACAACTTTCATATTCCACTTTCATTTAAACTTGAATTTGACTTAGAAGTTGAAATGCAATGTGATGCTAATGATGATTATGCACTGTTGATCATGCTAACATGTCATTATCAAAAGTGATTACTGTTGCTAATCACCGGGGTGTTTACACACCGGAAGAGCCACGAGGTGGCCACAACCGACCAGTGCGCCAGCCCCCTCTGGCGCGCCCTGTGTCTTGTGGGCCCCTCATGGGCCATCTTGGCGTGAAACCGACACCCAAAATCCTATGTATTCAAACCTCCAAAAATAACCCTAGATCAGAAGTTTCCGTCGCCGCAAGCCTCTATAGCCACGCAAAGCCAATCTAGACCCCGTTCCGGCACCTGCCGAAGGCGAAAATCATCACCGTGGCCATCTTCATCATCCCGACGGCCACCATGATGAGGAGGAGTAGTCCCACCCTCGGGCTGAGGGTTTGTACCAGTAGCTATGTGTTTAATCTCTCTCCCTCTCGTGTTCTTGAGTTGGCACAATCTTGATGTATCGCGAGCTTTGTTAATATGTTGGATCATATGTGTTTTCTCCCTCTATCTTGTTGTGATGAATTAAGTTTTCCCTTTGAGATTTTGTTTTTGGATTGAATACTTTTGGATTTGAGAGCACTTGATGTGTGTCCTTGCTATGAATACCCTGGTGAAATGGGGTATCATATTGATTCACTTGATATATGTTTTGGCACTCAACTCATGGATTCCCAACGTGACATTGGGGTAATCTATGCATAGGGGTTGATGCATGTTCTCATCCTTGTTTCTCTTGGTAGAAATCTTGGGGCACTCTTTGAGGTTCTTTGTGTTGGATTGAGTATTATGAATCTGAATTGTTTGATGCATATCGCATAATCAACTCATGGATACTAGCGTGACAGGAGTATCTAGGTGACATTAGAGTTGGTTGATGTGTATCATATGGTGTTATTTAGTACGAACTCTTAGATAGATTGATCGGAAAGGATAACTTTGAGGTGGTTTCATACCCTACAACAATTTC
Source organism: Thinopyrum elongatum (assembly GCA_011799875.1). Classification (NCBI taxonomy): domain Eukaryota; kingdom Viridiplantae; phylum Streptophyta; class Magnoliopsida; order Poales; family Poaceae; genus Thinopyrum; species Thinopyrum elongatum. The sequence goes on from CM022300.1 coordinate 467,349,724, forward strand.
TTCTTATGTCTCCGCTAGATAGAACGTTGGAGTGTTCTTCATCGCACGTTGAGGGATGTTATATGACCCAATTATATAGCATTGTTGAGAGAGGGGAAGAGGGGAAGAAAGGGAGAGGAAGGGGTCAAAGCAAGAAGAAAAAGAAAGATACTTATCGGGAGGGAGTTGGACTCTGCAAGTAGACAAGTCGGAAAATAAGGGCGTAGACAAGGGGAAGATGGGGGATGGTATACGGCACTAAGCATTCTGTCGTCAATGCTGTTGTCTCTTACTTCTAGCCATTCTTTTGCCTCTCTCCTTCTATATTCTGATATTACAGAAGGGGGAGGAGGGAAGAGTAAAACGTGACAAAACCATGAGACAAGGCATAAGTTTGGGGAGGAAACGTAGGTCAGGCGAACGGGGGTGAGGTGGGTTTAAGTGAGGCGTCTGTCTCTGATCGACGATCACGTTGATCGAATCGTCGATGAACAAGCAGGGGCGACAAAGTAAAGGTGGTGGGGTCACAGATGGTTCATACAACCTCTATCTAACGTTTTACATAGCAGGTGGTAGGCAATGAACAGGTTACAACAGCAGGCTATGCCATCAGAATAGGAGCATACATTAACAGTAGCGAAATCTAATGCAAGCAGGAGAATAGAATGGGCGATATTTGGAATGCTCAAGGGGGGGGGGGGCTTGCCTGGTTGCTCTCTGGCAAGAGAGGGAGGTCGTCAACGGGCTGCTCGTCGGTAGAGTAGTCGTACCTGGTGCAGCGTCGTCGGTCTCGGTGTCTATCGAGAGAGAAGGAGGGGGAGAGAAACAATAAATTGCACCGGCAATAATGCAAACAATATGTATGGCATGCCTAAATGATATGTCCGGGTTTCTACTGCCTAACTAAACGATTTAGTTAATTTAGGAATTTATTTCGGATTTATTTAATTAGGGTTGGACCTATTTCATTTATCGAAATCGGTCTAATTGTTCAACTTCTTATAGTTGCGGGCATCAGACGGGAATACAGAGGGCGTATCCGGGTTCGTATCGTCGTTCTGAGCAAGTTTCTGTATAAAATATTTTCATCGGATTTACGTTTTATTTAAATATGTTTCTAAAGTTTTTATTAATTTCTAAATTTATTTAATTATTAAATTAACTTATCCGAAACAGTGCTGACGATGACATCAGCATGACCTCATGCTGATGTCAGCGGTTATTTAAGTTAATTACTAATTACTGTTTAATTAACACTAATTAGTTAATTAGATTAACCTAATCAGGATTAATTAACTAATTAATTAATTAATTATTTTAATTATTTTAATTATTTATTTTTTTATTTCTTTCTTTTAAATCGTTTTTAGGGGGGTGGGCCCCATTCGTCAGCGTCACAGGGGGTTTGGGCCCCACTGGGCAGTGGCCCAGGGGCCACAGGCGTGCGGGCGCGGCGCCCCGTCGGGCGAACCCGGGGCACGGGAACGGCCCAGGCGGGGCGGGAGCGTGGCAGGGGGCGATCGGCCCCTCCCGCCGGAGCCGCAGGAGCAGAGTAAGCACCCAGCGGGGTGGCCGGAGCAGCAGCGGAGCGGCGCGGCACCGCGGGCATGGCGGGGCGAAGCGGGGCAAGGTCCGCGGCCAGTACGAGCAGCACGCGCGCGCGTTGTGCGAGCCCGCTTGGCCGAGTGCGTGCGTGCTTGGTCCAGGGATGGGTGAGCGTGGCTCGGCCGCTGTGACCGGGCGGAGAAGGGGGGCGGGTCGAGAGGGTTCCTCACCCACACACGCGGGGAACGGGCGGCGTGGCTGGGAGAAGCGGCTCGAGGGGGGACAGGACGACGCAGTCCGGCGGTGTGGCGGCGCGCCGCGAGGTGGCGTGCGACCCGGCGAACCTCAGCCGTCTGATCCACTGTACTTGGCTCCCTACGCATGGGGGTTGGGGTTGTGCTCGATGCTACTAGCTGCTTACGGAAGTTAGCGGGGGCGTCGGTGTGGCGGCGGCGTCGGCGCTGGCCGATCGGCGCGGGAGCGGGGCGGCGTCGCGCGTCGCCCGATCCGTTTCTGGATCGGGGGGGGGGGGGGGCGAACTGTGGTGGGGAGAGGGGGGAGTGGGGTGGGTGTGCGGTGGGGCTAGGGTTTCGGTCGGGGGGCCTTATAGGCCAGGGGCCGAGCGGGTGGGCCGGTGGGAGCGACGGGCCGGCCTGTGGTAGCTGGGCCATTCGGCCCAGGGAGAGGGGGGGGGGTGTTTGCTCTCTCCTTCTGTTTCTTTTTCTTTTCTTTATTTTCTTTTCTTTGTTTAGTAATAGTCAGGTCACCATTTGAGTTTTGTAAAACATGAGACCTAGTTCATAAATACCAGTGCATTATTCCCTAACACCTAAAATTAGTTTGGACAAAACATAATTCCATATTTATTTCAGATTTAATAAATGGTTATTAAATATTATCTTTATCCACTGTTTGAGGATGTTCGAGTCACTTATCCAATTCCAATGATGTTGGTTTCAATTTTAGAATAGCCTCTGGAATATTTGTTATTTATCTGACATTTTAGCTCCTATGTTGGACAACTTTCATATTCCACTTTCATTTAAACTTGAATTTGACTTAGAAGTTGAAATGCAATGTGATGCTAATGATGATTATGCACTGTTGATCATGCTAACATGTCATTATCAAAAGTGATTACTGTTGCTAATCACCGGGGGTGTTACACCGGAAGAGCCACGAGGTGGCCACAACCGACCAGGGTGCGCCAGCCCCCTCTGGCGCGCCCTGGTGTCTTGTGGGCCCCTCATGGGCCATCTTGGCGTGAAACCGACACCCAAAAATCCTATGTATTCAGAAACCTCCAAAAATAACCCTAGATCAGAAGTTCCGTCGCCGCAAGCCTCTATAGCCACGAAAAGCCAATCTAGACCCCGTTCCGGCACCCTGCCGAAGGCGAAAATCATCACCGGTGGCCATCTTCATCATCCCGACGGCCACCATGATGAGGAGGGAGTAGTCCACCCTCGGGGCTGAGGGTTTGTACCAGTAGCTATGTGTTTAATCTCTCTCTCTCTCGTGTTCTTGAGTTGGCACAATCTTGATGTATCGCGAGCTTTGTTAATATAGTTGGATCATATGGTGTTTCTCCCTCTATCTTGTTGTGATGAATTAAGTTTTCCCTTTGAGATTTTGTTTTATTGGATTGAATACTTTTATGGATTTGAGAGCACTTGATGTGTGTCTTGCTATGAATACCCCTGGTGAAAATGGGGTATCATATTGATTCACTTGATATATGTTTTGGCACTCAACTCATGGATTCCCAACGTGACATTGGGGTAATCTATGCATAGGGGTTGATGCATGTTCTCATCCTTGTTTCTCTGGTAGAAATCTTGGGGCACTCTTTGAGGTTCTTTGTGTTGGATTGAGTATTATGAATCTGAATTGTTTGATGCATATCGCATAATCAACTCATGGATACTAGCGGTGACATTGGAGTATCTAGGTGACATTAGAGTTGGTTGATGTGTATCATATGGTGTTATTTTAGTACGAACTCTTAGATAGATTGATCGGAAAGGATAACTTTGAGGTGGTTTCATACCCTACAAACAATTTCTTCTTATGTTCTCCGCTAGATAAGAACGTTGGAGTGATTCTTCATCGCACGTTGAGGGATGGTTATATGACCCAATTATATTAGCATTGTTGAGAGATTGCACTAGCGAAAGTACGGACCCTAGGCCTTATTTTCAAGCATTGCAATACCGTTTGTGCTCCATTTTATCAATTGCTACCTTGCTGTTTTTTATTGTTCCCATTATAAAAATCAATATCTACTATCATTACTACGCTTGTATCACCATCTCTTCGCTGAACTAGTGCACCTATACAAATTACCATTGTATTTGGTGTGTTCGGGACACAAGAGACTTTTTGTTATTTGCTTCCAGGGTTGTTTGAGAGAGACCATCTTCATCCTACGCCTCCCACGGATTGATAAACCTTAGGTCATCCACTTGAAGGAAAATTGCTACTGTCCTACAAAACTCTACGCTTGGAGGCCCAACACGAGTCTACAAGAACAAGTTGTGTAGTAGACATCAAGCTCTTTTCTGGCGCTGTTGCCGGGGAGGTGAGTGCTTGAAGGTATATCTTTAGATCTTGCAATTGAATCTTTTTGTTTTCTTGTTTATCACTAGTTTGGTTCATAAAAGAAAACTACAAAAAAATGGAATTGAGATGGCCTCATATTATTCATCTTTATTATGTCTTTCGTGAAAATGATGGAAAGGAAAATTGTGCTCAATTGATAGAAGAAGAATTCAATAAATTGTTTGGCATAAATGATGAGCATGATTGCAATGTTGTTGGTATGAATTCTTTGACTATTCATGATGCTAATGATATGCAAAGACATAAGCTTGGGTATGTTATGTTTGATGAAGATGATATTTTTAGTCCCCCAAGTTTTGATGAGAAAACTTATTATGATGAAAGCATGCCTCCTATTTATGATGATTATATTGATGAAAGTGGGTTTGGAAGAGTGTCAACTCTAGGTAATGATGATCCCACTATTTTGGAGGGTGTTGAATCTTATTGTAATAATTATGAAAGTGGATTTGGGGAGGTCATGACTTTATTTAATGATGAATCCACTATTTTGGAAGAGGTTTCAATTGATTATGACAACAAAGTTCCTATCTATGATGATTACGGTGATGACATGTATGCTATAAAGAGTAATAAAAACCATGAAACTTGTCATCATGATTTTAATGTTCAATTTGATTATGTCCATCAAGTATCTCATGGTAGTTATTTTGTTGAGTTTGCTCCCACTACTAATCATGAGAATAAATTTCCTTATGTGGAGAGTAGTAAAAAATTTATGCATGTGGATCATGAAAAGAATGCTTTATGTGATAGCTATATTGTTGAATTCATTCATGATGCTACTGAAAATTATTATGAGATAGGAACATATGCCTTGACATATCTCAATAATATCATGTTTCCTCTCTATGTGTTGAAAATCTTGAAGTTTTGCTTCTTTTGCCTTCCTATGCTAGTTGATTCTTGCTCCCATAAATTGTTTGCTCACAAAACCCCTATGCATAGGAAGTGGGTTAGACTTAAATGTGCTTGTCATGTGCTTCATGATGCTCCCGTTATGTTTCAGTTCTTATCTTTTATGTGAGCATCATTGAAATCATCATGCCTAGCTCAAAAGGCATTAAAGAAAAGCGCTTGTTGGGAGACATCCCAACACTTATACCTACTGCTTTTGTGTGTTCACATGATTAGTCTACTGTAGTAATCATGTTTTATAGCTTTTGTTTAAATAAAGTACCAAGTAAAGCCTTTGGGATAGTGTGGATGATAGTTGACGATTCTATGCAAAAACAGAAACTTTTGCGTCCAGTAACAAAATTGTTAAAAATTCTGAATTCTTTACAGATGACCGATATACAAAATTTATACACTGTCCTAATTTTCCAGAATTTTTGGAGTTACAGAAGTGTGACCATAATTCAGATATTTACATATTGTTCTGTTTTTGACTGATTCTGGTTTCAATGCATAGTTTGCTTGTTTTATAGTTTCTATGGCTTATATTGGTCAATATAAGTTGTAGAAATTATAGGGTATAGTAGGCATTGTGTGAGAAAAAATTATGAATCTTATCCTGATAGTACCAAAGTGAATGATTTGTCTTTATCATACTAACCCATCTCACGAAGTTCCGTTAAGTTTTGTGTGATTGAAGTTTTCAAGTTTTGGGTGAGATCTCGATATGAGGAGAATAAGGAGTGACAAGATCCTAATCTTGAGGATTCCCAAGGCACCCCAAGGTAATATTCAAGGAATATACAAGCAACTAAGCTTGGGGATGCCCCGGAAGGCATCCCCTCTTTCGTCTCCAACATTATCGGGAACCTCACTTGGAGCTACATTTTTATTCATCACATGATATGTGTTTTGCTTGGAGTGTCATTTTATTTTCAAGCATCTAAGCTTGGGGATGCCCCAGTAGGCATCCCACCTTTCTTCATCAACAATTATCGGTTAGCCTTGGTTGAGCCTAAGTTTTTGCTTCTTCACATGAGTTGTGCTTTTCTTGGAATGTCATTTAATTTTAATTTTTCTCGCTATTTTAATAAAATACTTAGATATGAAAGTTTTTAAATAAGAGAGAGTCCTCACATAGCTACCCATTTACTTAACTACTCACTTGATCTTCACTCATATCTTTTTGGAGTAATTTGTCGAACACTCTCATGCTTCACTTATATTATTTTGAGAGTTGATAATAGTGATGACAATTTGCACAAGCTATGAAATTGGTCCCAAAGTGATGGATGTTCAAGAAGGATATAATAAAAACTTTCATGTAGATCATTGGATATGATAAGTTTGATTCCTTGCAATAATTTTGCGATATGGAGATAATAATATGTGAGTCATGTTGGTAAGTAATTATGCTTTAGTAAGAATATTGGTGTTATGGTTTGTGATTCCCTATGCAAGCACGAAAGTCAATAGTTATGCAACGAAATTACATCCTACTTGTGGTGCATTATTCTGTGTTAGTTATGTTTAATGCTCGTTTATGATCGTTTTCGTTTCTTGGTTGGTCGCTTCTCAATCTATTTGCTAGCCTCCACTTGTACTAAGTAAGAATACTACTTGTGCATCCAAAATCCTTAAACCAAGTTGTGCCAAATGAGTCCACCATACCTACCTATATGCGGTATTTTCGTGCCGTTCCAAGTAAATTTGTATGTGCCAACTCTAATTTTCAAAATAAATTTCCTTTTTGTGTGCCCGTACCTCTCATGAAGCGGTAGGGGGTGGCCAATATTTTCTATGCTAGATGCGTTATTCTCAAGATGAGTGTTTATTCACTTGTCATTGCACGAGAGTGTGGCAAAGGTAATAGGGATTCCCAGTCCCGAAATGCAAAAAATATTATTTATGTTGTTCAATAATAAATTTCTTGGAAAAAGTGTTGGTGTGGAAGGCACCCGTGGATACGGCTAGCCATGGATTGTGAAAGAATGGTGGAAAAAGGAATAAACTTTATTTTCTGTTTGGGAACCGCCTATGATGTATCTAGCATGGAAAGTGTTGGGAATTCTCAGTCGTCTTCATTGATGGGAAAAGTATGCCTCTCAAAATATTTTATCTCTCAATTTAAGCTTTGAGCTCTGGCACCTCTACAAATCTCTGCTTCTCTCTGCGAAGGGCCTATCTAATTACTTTATGCAATTTTTATTTTTATTTGAGTCTCCATCTTCTCTTATAAAGCACCAACTAGGGAGCACTATGATCATACCTGTGCATTGGATGTAGCTAATATTCGAGTGTGTTTCATGAATGGATCAATGATTGAGCATAATGGGCTAGGGGTAGCTTTATTTAGCATTGATATTTTGAAAGACATGGTTGCTTGTTAGTATGCTTGAGTATTGATGTCTTCATGTCAAATTATAGACTATTGCTTTGAATCATTCAAGTCCAAATGTCCATGCTAGAAAATAAAGAGTATATGATGAATATGATAGGTAGCATTCCACAACAAAAATTCTGTTTTCAATTGCTACTTTATCATGAGGAGTTTTATGAGAAAGAGTTGTTGTTATGATGCTAGGAAAAGTGATTGAAATTATCATTGATCAAACTTATGCACTATGCTAGCATTCACACTTCATAAATTATTTCTTTTATCATTCACCTACTCGAGGACGAGTAGGAATTAAGCTTGGGGATGCTGATACGTCTCCAATGTATCTATAATTTATGAAGTATTCATGCCATGTTTACAACAATTTTATATGGTTTTGGTATGGTTTGCATGGAACTAACTCGGACTGACGCTATTTTCAGCAGAACTATCATGGTGTTGTTTTTTGTGCAAAAATAAAAGTTCTCCAAATGCAAGGAAACTTCTTGACGATTTTTTTTGGAACAAAAGAGGCACTAGAAGCTTCGTGGGAGGGCCGGAAGAGCCACGAGGTGGCCACAACCCACCAGGGTGCGCCTGCCCCCTCTAACGCGCCCTGGTGTCTTGTGGGCCCCTCGTGGCCCATCTTCGCATGAAACCGACACCCAAAAATCCTATATATTAAGAAACCTTCAGAAATAACCCTAGATCGGAAGTTCCGCCACCGCAAGCCTCTGTAGCAACGAAAAACCAATCTAGGACCCGTTCCGGCACCCTGCCGGAGGGGGAAAACATCATCGGTGGCCATCTTCATCATCCCGGCAGCCACCATGATGAGGAGGGAGTAGTCCAGCCTCGGGGCTGAGGGCTTGTACCAGTAGCTATGTGTTTAATCTCTCTCTCTCATGTTCTTGAGTTGGCACGATCTTGATGTATCGTGAGCTTTGTTAATATAGTTGGATCATATTGTGTTTCTCCCTCTCTCTCTTGTTGTGATGAATTGAGTTTTCCCTTTGAGATTTTGTTTTATCGGATTGAATACTTTTATGGATTTGAGAGCACTTGATGTGTGTCTTGCTTTGAATACCCATGGTGACAAGGGGGTATCATATTGATTCACTTGATATATGTTTTGGCACTCAACTCGTGGATTCCCGAGGTGACATTGGGGTAATCTATTAATTGGGGTTGATGCACGTTTTGTCCTTGTTTCTCTGGTAGAAATCTTGGGGCACTCTTTAAGGTTCTTTGTGTTGGATTGAGTATTATGAATATGAAATTGTTTGATGCATATCGCATAATCAACTCACGGATACTCGCGGTGACATTGGAGTATCTAGGTGACATTAGAGTTGGTTTATGTGCATCATATGGTGTTATTGTAGTATGAACTCTTAGATAGATCGATTGGAAATGATAACTTTGAGGTGGTTTCATACCCTACAAACAATTTCTTCTTATGTTCTCCGCTAGATATGAACTTTGGAGTGAATCTTCATCGCACATTGAGGGATGGTTATATGATCCAATTATATAAGCATTGTTGAGAGATTGCACTAGCGAAAGTACGAACCCTAGGCCTCATTTTCAAGCATTGCAATACCGTTTGTGCTCTGTTTTATCAATTGCTACCTTTTTGTTTTTTATTGTTCCTATTACAAAAATCAATACCTACTATCATTACTATGCTTGTATCACCATCTCTTCGCCGAACTACTGCACCTATACAAATTACCATTGCATTTGGTGTGTTGGGGACAAAAGAGACTTTTTGTTATTTGGTTGCAGGGTTGTTTGAGAGACCATCTTCATCCTATGCCTCTTATGGATTGATAAACCTTAGGTCATCCACTTGAGGGAAAATTGCTACAGTCCAACAAAACTCTGCGCTTGGAGGCCCAACACGAATCTACAAGAACAAGTTGTATAGTAGACATCACGCACCTGCATGACATTCTTTGGGCCGTCCATGACGGAAAATATCATGGTAGAAGCAAGGGTGAGGAAAATATCGGGGAGTTCCCAGTTACGGTGGGTGGTCGAGGCTGAGCGATGCACTGTGGTTTGCGCGTTTCTCTCGTGTACGCGCGTGTGTGCGAGGTGTTGGCTAACTGAACCCTAGCGATCGCACTATCTACGTTACTGAACCCGAGTGATCGATCCCTTGGCTGTTAACTAAACCCGAGCGATTCCTTCGCTGCTGACTGAACCCGAGCAATTTCTTCGCTACTGCTGCTAACTGAAGCCGATCGAACTTGCCTAGTGACCGTTGTTGGCGGTTGGATGAACAGGACCCTGTGGTAGTAGGCCGTTGCCACTGGATGAATAGGACCCCGAGGAGGCCGCCACACCCAAGTCGGTTAGGGGTGGATGAACAAGACCCCGTGGAGGGCTGGTTGAACAGTAGGCGGTTCAGGCTAGATGAACAGTAGCCCGTGGATGAACAGTAGCTCGTGGAGGCAGGAGGAAGACGCGGTGGATGAACAGTAGCAGGTGGAGGCTGGAGGAAGTCGACGGTGGATGAACAGTAGCCCATGGAGGCTGGAGCGAGGCAGCAGACGGTGGATGAACAGTAGCCCGTGGAGTCCCGTTTTGTGGTACGCCACACCCCTGCCGATGAACAGGACCCTGTTTCGACCGTAGGCGCTCCAACACAAATCCGTTTCCTCCGTTTTGCGGTACGCCACACCCCTCCAGATGAACAGGACCCTGTTTCAACCATAGGAGCTCCAACACAAGTCTGTTTCCTCTGTTTTGTGGTATGCCAGACCCTTCCCGATGAACAGGACCACATTTTGACTGTACCTGGTCGAACAGAAGGCCATTTCCTCCGTTCTACGGTACGCCAGACCTAGTTTCGGCTGTTCTGTCCAAGTCGGTTGGCTCCCAATGAACATGACGTATTCTGACCCAGTCGGTTGCCTCCCGATGAACACGACGTTGTTTCCTCCATTCCGAACCAGCCGGTTGGCTGCCGATGAACAGGACGCCGTCGCTGTACGTGTTCGAGACCCCGCCCATATGTACATATGTAGCCATATTTACTTTCTTGCAGCGTGGCTGTACGTACGTGTATACGATATAGACGGGACTACGTGACATGCTACATCAGCGGTTCTACTGCGACACCTACCGCTCCTTACTCGGCCAGGGCTCATCGCTGCAGAGAGACCGATTGACTAGTATGTACGTACACGTTCGCGACCAGACAGATAACGCTACGTATGCTTCGATCGGGTGGGTCCCAGCTGTCAGGGAGGACAAGGAGGCACTTCCTTACGTGCAAATATGTAGCTGGCGGGTCCCAACTGTCAGCGGCAGAATCATATATTTTTTGCCCGTAATAAGGAGGCACTTCCTTGCATGCAAAGATGTTGTTGGTGGGTCCCAGCTGTTAGGGGTAGGAATAAGGAGGCACTTCCTTCCATGCAAAGATATAAGTGGTGGGTCCCAGATTTTAGGGGGAGAAATAATTTTATTTTCGCGTAACAAGGAGGCGGTTGCATGCGTGCGTACCCACTGCCAGCCTCTCTGTCGGTGTCAAAACCGGCGGATCTCGGGTAGGGGGTCCCGAGCTATGGATCTAGGTTCAATGGGGAACAAGGGACGATGAACACGGTGTTTACCCAGGTTCGGGCCCTCTCAAAGAGGTAAAACCCTACGTCCTGCTTGATTGTATTTGATGTATGATATGGTTACAGAGTAGATCTACCTCGAGATCAGGTGAGCTGAACCCTAAGTGGATGAGGTGATGGATGTAGCTCTAGCCCTAAAGCCCTAACCCCTCTGGTTTATATAGACACCAGTAGGGTTAGGGTTACATGCGATCGGTTACAATGAAGGAAAGATCACGCTAATCCTGACTTGGAGGGCACACCACGACTCCGAAGATCTCCTGTCCGGTCACGGGTCCGCACTCTAGCTTGGCCCCATAGTGGCCCATCAGTCCGACCAATATGTAATAGGTCGACGGCCCGAGGACCCCTTAGTCCAAGCACTACAAAAAAATACACTTCTGTGATGATACGTGTTTGTCACAGTAGGTCACGTTTTCTGTCAGGCATGTACATCCATGACGATTTTATGATAGAATCAAGATAGTCATACCTGTGCTGTCGTAGAAGCGTTCCATGACAGAACCAAAATTATCATCACGGAACCGTGTCCACTTCCATGATGATAAATGGCGCGTCATGGATGTGTTTTCGTCAAGGGTAACTGGCACGTGGCATCCACCATAACAGGTCGCCGTTAAGCTATCGAGTTCCGGTTTTGATCCGATAACCTGTTAACAGCCCGGACCAATGGGGATTTTCCACGTGTAAAATTCTGATTCGCCGGAGGATCCATGTGTCAGCTCAGCCTTGGGACAGATGTCATCCAGCCAATGGACGAGACGCGCCTATGATAAGTTGACACGTGGCTCAGCCCAACAGTGGCCCATTCAGGTTAAAAGGCCGGGCCTGTCAAAATAAGCGGGCCGGCCCATTAGTAGCCTACTTGCGTCAGGCCCATTCACAGCCACGACCCATACGAGTTACACAGAATCGGCCTATCAAAGGCCCATTTTAGATTTGACAATTTCCAGCCCATCGTCAGTTCCAGCCCGTTAACGGCCCGCTACGTCTTTGGGCTCAATTACGGCCCGACCTTCTTTCGTCCTGTCAGCAGCCCATGATAGATATGGACCAATATGTCGTCGGTACGTCTTTCGGCCTTTTCTCGTCCCATTCTGTAGTTGGGCCAACTTCTAGCCCGTTGTGACTTTCGGCCTTTCCTCGGCCCATTCTGTACATGGGCTAACTTCTAGCCCATTTTGTCTTTTGGCCTGTTAACGGCCCGCACAACAGTTGGGGCTTTGTCGGTGCCACCTGAATATGGGTCCATTAGCGGCCCACTTTAAGTAGGGTACAATTTCAGCCCGACGGGACTTTCGTCCTGTTAAAATCCTAGTTCGTAAATTGGGCCTCTTTTGGCCCAAAACACTTTCGGCCTCTTACTGGCTCATCAAGTAAAAGGGCCGAGACAAAATTGATATTTATTTCGACCTGGTAGAGGCCCGCGGGCCGTTTCTATTTATATGGCCCTACCGAGCTTTCGGCCTGTTAACGGCCTGCTAAGGTTGTTACGGTGGGCCACAACGATTGGGATCCACTAAATATTAGTTGACCAGCCCAATTAAGGCCCGCTTTGACTACACATGTTTGTTCGTTTGGATGGCGTCCAGGTAATGTTTGGGCGTGTTGGCCCCCATTTCAACGATATAGCATATACAAAGAATTATCCTACTCTATACTATCGCCTCTAAAAAACCTACACTATACAATAAAGAGACTAAGGCATAGAAACGAAGAATAATCCTACACTATACAATAAAGAATTTATAGCAGATTATATCCACTGGGCATTATAGTTCGGCACCAGTGATAATAAAGCATACAGAAACAGCAAATTACATACACTTGGCAAATAAAGTTCATACATCATGGACGCGCATCAATAGAACTTAGCATTTGAACTATAATCTCTTCAGAAAATAGGATTGGCTGGATTCAACTAGCACAAATTTCAATCTGCAAAATCTCCAATTCCTTTGTGGTTACCTCAGTATCTTGTTTCATTTTTTTTGACTCCTGCATCTAATACCTACAACTCCAGCCTCAACATTTTGATTACAGGTTGAGAATCATATATACGTTGTCTTGCCACTTCTAGTTGATGCTCGAGAACATCAGCACATTCTATGGTAACGGCCATGCCGCACTACTCTGAGATCTTTGTGTTGATGTCACTTCATCCTGAAATGCTTCTGTAAGTACACATGACTAGGGCAAAAATATAGTTACAATAGTGAAGCGAGCAAGATAGACTATCTTGTACATGAAAAAACAGGACTAACAATAATGTTACACGTCATGAAGCATAAGCAAGTGATATTTTAAAAATTATAAAAATGGTAGTCTGTGCATCCCGCATACAGAAATCTCTCTTAGCTCACTAGAGGAGCTGGATGTTGGGGCCAAATCCAAAACACAGACAAGTTACAAATTTAGGCCACACGCAGCTACTGAACATTATATATATATATATATATATATATATAGGGTGAGACTATTCTGCAACCCCCCTCTAGAGTTCCTAAATAAGGTTATTTAGAAACCACCCCCACTCCTACCTGTTTCTTTTCCCGAAGGGCAGTGAGCGAGGGAACGAGCGGCGTGGTAGCGCCGCGAGGGAGCGAGCGAGCTTGGGTCTGCCGCCAGCTGCCCCCCTCTAACCTGTAGCTACCTGCAGAGCGAGTGGCAGCGAGCGGAGCCAGTCCACCCTCTTCCTCCCGCACCTTCTTCCTTACAACTTCTCCCCGAATCCCACCGCACCTTCTACCACCGGCAGGCGTGCGCCCCTTCCTCTCCTGTTCTGGCGCACCAGCTGCGCTAAAAAATGAACGGAGCGGCCGCCACCCACTCCTCTGCTTCTTCCTGTGCCATGCCAGGATCTAGTGGCCCCCATCGCACCCAGATCTAGGGGCCCGGCGCTGCCGCTGGCAGTCGTCAGCCTGGCACCCAACAAGCAGGAGGGCCACGAGCTCTTCCCCTAGCCTTCTCCATTCTCGTCGGTCGCCACGAGCCGCACCATAACCCCTGATCCCGCGCGCTCCCTTCTCGGTGTCAACTCCCCTCCACCCTTCCCATCGGCGTCCCCAACCCCTTCCTCATCGGGTTGTCCCAGGATCGAGGCCCACGCCCCAGCCGCGGCCACCTCCTTCCTGGGTGAGCACCTCCTACCTCATGAGCGCCACCCATCATGGAACACGAGCAACGCCTGCCGTGCGCCCCTACAACACCATATCGACCCTAACCTCGCCGGCTGGCCGCATGCCTCCCTCGGTCTTTGATGTCGCCGTGCCCCTTGAGGTCTCCATATTGAGAGGCGGCCGCGAGGCCGCCACTGTCGCCCACACCATCCGGTGGAGCTCCAACCGCAGCATGTGCCTCTCTTCTCCTGTGTATTCCCCATCCTATGTGGCTCCACCGACGCCTGGATGGTAGGCTATTAACTTCCCATTAGTGGATGGATGCTTAACTTACCATCGATGGATGTTCTTGGTTTCAGCAGTTTTTTTCCTGAACCAATGCTCAACTTCATCAGTTTTATGTTTCAGATCCGAGCCGGCCCTAGCCCTAGCCTTCTACTCCGTTGCGCCGGGGATCGACGAGGTGCAGGACCCCCGATGGGGATTTGTTGGTGGAGCAACCTCTCTACAGCTAGCTCAATTTGATGGATAAGTTAGCTTAGTTTCAAGGAGCAGTTTGCTTTACTGATAGTTTTGTAAAAAAGAAACAGAGACCACTGCTCAATTAGCTCTTGCCCCCATGCTACCAGCGGCGCGATCCATGGTGCGCAGTTTGCCAATGCTCAGTTTCATGGAGCAGTTAGTTCAGGGACTGGCTGCAGTTATCTTGCGTCCAAAAAAATTAACTGATGTACACAACTATGATTTTGCCAAGCCCCTGCTTGCATGAGGTACAAAAAATAGCAATCTAATGAGAGGGTTCAGTTTGTTTGCCAAGCCCCTGTTTGCGTGTGGTACAAAAAATATTTTTAATACCGACAGTTAACTCGGTGTTAACTGCTGCAATCCCTGGCAGTTAGCTATTTTACTCCCGGCCATTAGCTTGAACCGGGCAAAAAAAAAAAAAGTATTTTCAATCCTGGCAGTTAACTATCACAGTCTCGACAGTTAGCTATTCCAATCCCGATGGTTAACTTGACCAGGGAAAAAAAGAAAAAAAGAATTAAAAACAAAAGAAGCAAAAAAAGTATTATCAACCATTGCAGTTAGCTTGCTCATCACGTGTAGTTAGGTATTTCATACCCGCAGTTAGTGTGACCAAATCAAAAAAGAAAAAAAAACATTTTCAGTCCCGCAGTTAACTTGGTGGTAACTGTCGCGATTCCTGGCAGTTAGCTATTTCACTCCCGGAAGTTAACTTGACCTGACGATAAAAGTATAGAAGAAAAAAAACAATTTTCTTCGGTCTCAGCAGTTAGCTTGTCAGCATATGTCAGTTAGCTATTCCTCGCGAGCAGTTAGCGTGTACTGTAGCAGTTCAGGCAAAAAATGTCGAAAACGATGTTAGTTTTTTGAAAACTGCTCTTAAACCGTAGCAAATCTGAAAACATGTTATATATGTCAAAGTTCGGGCTAATCGGTAGCTTTCTAATGGTATATCATACGCATCATTCCGACAAAAGCTTTGAAAATTCCTTTCACCAAAATATTGAAAACTCGTTTGATGGATTTTCAGTTCTTTGAATTTTGTTTAAAAATTGGATCGATTTTGGGAAAATGGTCAACATGAGTTTTTTGCTCGTTCTCAACAGCTATCCAACGGTATATAATTTGCATCATTCCAATTAACGGTTCAATAATTACGACAAAAAAATAGTGCCAGAAAATGGTGCCAGAAAAAGTCCGCTCGGCAGTTAACTAGTATAGATCGCACAGTTAGCAGTCTGTTATCTGGCAGTTAGGAACGGTTCCTGAATAGCTTATTCAGAAATGGGTTACAGAATAGCTGGGATGTATATATATATATATATATATATATATATATACGTATAAGTAAGCAAGCAGTTGGCCATTCTGTAGCTCAATTAACTAGCTGGAACATTGTGTGCCATGTTCTAGAAGAGTCATAGGGAGCATAATGAACAACAAAGTGATTCATACAAACCTACTACAGCAAGCAAAACTATGCACTCATTATCCTCGTATAAACTAGATTGTGAGCCTCATGCAGTAATAGTTGGTTAATAGACTTCAAAGCTTCAGGCACACTTCGCCAGAGTAATTAAATGGTAAGGCCTTTAATTATGTCAACTAATAGTTATACAAGTACCCTACATCAGGCATCATTGTTTGGGCATCTCATTAACTGAGGACAAATAAAGCAATTGAAAAGAGCAATTTAACTATGCCTGAAACAAACAAGCAATTGAACTGTTGAGTTGGCAGCATGCATACATGCACGCCTCAATAACATCCATGGCCTAGCTACATTTACTATATAAAGGAACAAGTAATGTAATATTGTTTGCCCCCTATGAAGTATCTCGACTAGTATGTAATCAAGATCCTAGTAATGATAGGGAGGCTAATGATGTGAATATGCGTTTGGTTATGACATTTATGACATCGACAACTCTACCATAGCAGGAAGCAGTTTCACACTGTTCACTACTATAAGATGTTTTAGATATTTAAAAGTAGACTACATCCGTAATGAGTGAACAGACACATTAAAATGTGTTTACATACATCTGATTTACAAAAAAGTTAGAACATCATATAGTAGTGAGCGGAGGGAGTTTTAATCAATGGCCCAATGACTGGGTTATAGGTGAAGAACCCTACGCAAGCACAATGTCAGACAAATAGGATGTCCTGGTAATTGTAATAAAGTGACTTACCATAACTGGTTGAATAGGCTCAGTGCTGCTCCTACTTCTCTTACAAGGCTCCTTCCTAACATCTTATACTTGGAAACCCTCAATCTTATCTTCGTTGCACCCCCTCTGCAAGGTGACACAAACTAGTTACTGGCCTCCTTGGAAGATAAATATGCATACTTTCCAGTCTGTGAACAACACCAAAGGATGAGTTTATAACAAAACAACACCACATAATGAAACATGCCACATCTGCTGCACACAATGAAATGAGCACTTACTATATGTGCGCTGTGTAAAAACTAGGCATACCTTCGAACTGTAACTCTAGGTACTCTTAGAGATCCTACTTTAGTGTACAGCCAAATCTTTATGTCACCTATGAGTTATACAAGCCCCCACTACAGCAACCTGTAGTGTTTAAATCGTTGACAAGCTCTGTTAAGTCAAGAATAGCAAGCAATCAAAGCAAACAGTCCTAGAATGGCTGGCTGATACAAACAAGCAATTGAACAGATGTGTGAATAAATCTTGCACAACACTGAATTACATATCAAGAAAAGAAGCATAGAAGGAGGCTTAAAGACCATCACTTGACTGACCAGATTTAAGGGGCATTTAAACATCATGTGCAACGTATGAACTAACATAAACATTGCATATTTCAGATTCTATAATGAAATGCACATGTATTAGGTTATGCCATGTATGATGCCTAAATGTACACTATAGCAGGCAGGAGTGATTCATCATTGCACGCATAATTGAATTGCAGGTTAAGGGCCAGTTCTATTCCGCCTTTTCCGAGTTTATTGTCAAAATAAGCCATAAAAGATGTAAAGAACTCATTTTTGAGTTATGGGCTTGGGCTTAACTTATTTCGCTTTGGGGGGTGCTTCGGGTAGAAGCTCACTAAAAATTGAAGGGAAGGGGAATAACGAAATGACTCTGTTGTCTGCCCATATTACACTAAAAATGCCACTGCTCACGCCCGCGTCACACCTGACCCTCAAGTAAAAACAAACACGCAAGCGTTCATTGCCCTGCCCGCTTGCATCTCCTCTCCCCTTTCCCTCTACCTCAATCCCCTGCCTACAGCGCTAGGGTTCCTCTAGCGAGCCGCCGCCACTAGTCCCATCTGGCCTGCTCCTCGACAATGCTTTGTCCAGCTAGGCTACATGGCCGGTGGGTAGGGCCAAATCTCCCCGGCTGCTTCTCCCTCTGGCGCTGCCCCTCATTCTCATGGTCTCCAGCAGCTGCTCCGCTATGGTCCATCCATGGCACTACTCCGGCAGTCGCCGCACAACTACGGCTGATGCCCCACTCCGGCAGAAAGCACCTCATTCCCCCTCCCCTCCTCCCAGGCCGTGGTCTTGAGGTGCTGTTGAAGGATGAGCTCATCCAACAAGGTGAGGATATCCTCTAATTTTTTGCCAAATTTTCATTCTGATCCGCTATACGATGAATTGCTATGAGCTGCTGCTGCTGCTATATGATGCATTGCTATGAGCTGCTCCTGCTGCTGCTATATGATGAATTGCTATGAGCTGCTGCTGCTATATGATGAATTCCTATGAGCTGCTGCTGCTATATGATGAGTTGCTATAAGCTGCTCCTGTTGCTGCTATATGACGAATTGCTATGAGCTGCTCCTGCTGCTGCTATATGATGAATTGCTATGAGCTGCTGCTGGTATATGATGAATTGCTAGCTGCTGCTGCTGCTACTGTATGATGAGTTGCTATGAGCTGCTGCTGCTATATGATGCTTTCAGGTGGTGCTGCTATATGATAATAACCAGCCACTTGGACCATCAAATTTCGATAAATAATGGTTCTTCATTTAAATTTAGGCAATGTGTTCTTCATTTAAATTAGGCAATGGGCTCTCTATGGAAGACATTGACCAAAGTAGATTGTGCCAAGTAGATGGTATCTTTGTATTTTCATTTTGAACAAATATTGATGGTATGTTTTCCTATCATATTAATTACTGCAGTGGGTTCAATTTGTGATGTTTGCAAGTCAAATTAATTTTCATATGGGCAGCAAAATGACAAAATATAATGCAATCTAGACTTTTCACTGATCATACCACAGATAAGCAGAAAAGGCAGGCAATGAAAAGAACTGGTTGGCTTATTATCTGGAGCTTATATTCAAAGGTGCTTATTTTCTTAGGATAACTCGAAATAACTGTCCCTAAGAACCCTGGCCAACAGCACTGACATACAAATGACATGTCACGATGATTGCAATGGAGTGACCTACCATAGCACACTGTATAGGCTCACCGCTACCTCTCCTTTTTTTTGCAATGTTCCATGAAATTGCCACATACATCTTGTACTAAGAAATCTTGTACTTTTTCATTGTGGCACCCCATCTGCAAGTTGACACGGCTAATTTGAGATATCTCTACATGATAATACATTGCATATCCCTTGCGCATATTTAAACCACTAATTAACGATTGTGTGCGTAGCATAAACTAGCCATGACTCTGTGTACTGGGCTAGTAGGCACTCTAAGGGAGCCTAATGTAGTGCACTGGAATTCCTACATGCCACCTACGATTTTGTGTAATGTACTACCTCTGTTCCTAAATATATGTCTTTGTAGAGATTCCATTATGGACCACATACAGATGTATATAGATGCATTTTCAAGTGTAGATTCACTCATTTTGCTCTGTATGTAGTCTATAGTGGAATCTCTAGAAAGACTTATATTTAGGAACGGAGGGAGTATCATGTATGACATCTACAACACTAATTTAGCAGCCAGTAGTGGAAATCATTGTCTGCACAAAGGGATTACTGGTCAAAAATCCTAGCAAAGCATGCTGGCAGGTACACAACAATACAAGAGAGAGACGCACTTACAAGATCATAGCAATGCCTCTGTCCAGGATCTTGGTTGGCCAAGCTGTTAGATCCAGAAGAAACATCGTCCTTGTAGTTCTTACCAGCTGCATAACATGTAACAGCAAAGTGCTAGTATATTTGAAGTACATCGGGCAGGTGATGCTGGATGGGTTTAAAGGTGACAAGTACCTAGGCCGCGGCGGGTGCTTGGCATCTTGCCAGACGGTGGGAATCAGGTTAGAAACATCAAGGGTGATGACGCTGCGCTGGCTGTCGGGGTCCGGTAAGGAGATCTAGAACCGTGGAGTAGGGTGTTTCTGGAGCAGCTTCGATAGGGTGGACTACAGTGTGGGCGAAGCGGATCTGAGGCCGTGGATGAGGGCGTCGGTGAAGCTGCTCCGGTGGTTGGGTTCAGGATGGTGTCAACGATGCGGATCTGCGGCCGTGGATGGGGCGTCAGAAGCCGCTCCGGTAGGTTGGACGAGGGTGCGATGAAGCGGATCTGAGGCCGTGGACTTGGGCGTTGGCAAAGCGGCCCCGGTAGGGTTGAGAATGGTATAAGCGAAGCTACTCCGGTAGGGTTGAGGATGGTGTTGGCGAAGTGGCTTCGGTAGGGTTGAGGAGGGTGTCGGCGAAGAGGATCATAGGCCATCGACGGGGCGTCGGTGGGGCGGCTCCGGGGGTGTGGATGAAGCGTCTCCGGTGGGGAGTACGAAGGAGCCGCTGCACATGCGCTGCGGTTGACGAGAGTACCGATGAAGCAGATCTGGTGCCGTGGACAAGGCCGGCACTGAATGGGCTGTGGTACAGTGGTGGATAAGCAGTCTACTTGTTTCTAGGGGAGGTGGGAGGGGTAGATGCGGCCGCAGAAGCAGATCCGGCGAGGTGGACGACACTAGCAGTGAATGGGCTCTGGTACGCTGATGGATGAGTAGTCTAGGGTTTCGAGAGGGAAGGGGTAGAAAGGCCGATGAAGTACGGACGGCGTGATGTAAGATGCTCTGGTACTGTGGAGTAGTCATTTTTGCGGGAGGGGGAGAGGAAATGGGGGTGCCGTGTGGTGGGGGAAACCGGAAGTTACCAAAGCAACCCTGACCTATAATGTAAATGAGGGCCGTATTGTAACTATTGTTCTCCGTGCACCAAGGACATAAGGGGAATTTCGCATGCTAAAGACTAGGTGGCGGAAATTTTAGAAGGAAGCGGGAGATTTTACCGCTCGCGGGGTCGTTCGTATCCAATTTCAACTAATTTTGGACAGTGCTAGTGGGAAGGTCATGCGAGACTGTGTACACGGGGCACACGTCAGCAGTTAATAACTGGTATGAAGTCCACCCCAGAAAAAAAGACAATAACTCGGGATGATGCACCGATAACTTGGACGTTCACACGGGCGCGACCAATCGTACGGGTGTAGAGGCGTGTTCATAAAAAAACGGATCAAATGCTCAGCCTATGTATTTCTCGTGTAAATATATAATTTAGTGCCATTGGTTATTTATTTTAAAGACAATGCATTGACGTGTTAATTTTAATTATATTGCACAGTAACAAATGGATAATATAGATGCACAAAAGAAACGGATATTGTAGTCCGCTACTTAAAAGTGTTACCTTATATGATTACATGGCCTCCATTTCATAAATTGCGTACCCGTTGAATTCATATATGAATATTACATATATTACTTCATAATAGAACCTTAAATCATCCAAGACTAATGAATTTGAATGCAAAACTAACAATGGTGCATGTACATGATAACTACAGTGATTATTTGAAGAAACATCACTATAACTTTGGCATGCACAATTGAAAAAGACTATTTGAAAAAAAATGCGATATGTGAGTGTCCAATCTTTGTAGCGTTGAATCAATATTGTATTGTTGGCCACGATATGAAGTAGATATTGATTATGTTCAATCGATGTATCGCTAGATAGTGATACGTGAATGAATTGTGCAATCTGTCTCACACGCATACATATCTCGTTTCTCTGTGGGCATCGGAATCACACACGTGCACTTCATGTATTTCTCTCCCTCCGTCAAGGTTAGAATTCGTCTTTCTACCCCGTCCCACAAGTCTCTCACACAAAAACACACACACTCTCTCTGTCAAACATGCCCACCCCTTTAATTCCGCCCACCCACCTCCACTAATGTCTCAAAGTATAACTATGTCTTGCACACATATGCGCAAGGTTAACTCGAGTCCCGGAACCATATGAATACATACAATGGGATTCCAGCAGAGCACCTTTTGTTTTGAGATTTCGCTCACACACACACACACACGCATGCACGCGCGCACGCAGACATTGTTTCTCTCTTCATTTTTTTCCAGCACTTGCATGCACACCGCTTGTTTATCTCCGTGATGCTTTAAGCATGCCTCGCACACATGCTATCTACCTATCCCTTAATATAGATATGTATCACACAAACTCCTTCTCCCTGTATCTAAGTGTCACTGGCACCCCACACAGACACACACACACACACACACGTCCCGACGCTGAAGGAGTAGGGTGACACCTCGATCTTGATACTAATCTATCTACTGGCTTCCCTATCAAACACACACACACACACTTCCCGATACCAAAGGAGTAGGGTGACACCTTGATCTTGATATTAATCTATCTACTGGCTTCTCTCTCAAACACACACACTTCCCGACACCGAAGGAGTAGGGTGACACCTCGATCTTGATACTAATCTATCTACTGGCTTCTCTATCAAACACACACACACACACCCTCGCTAGTTGTGCCTTTGTGCCTACCGCGCGCACACTCTCGATACGTCTTTCTCTCCCTCCCCCTCCCCACCCCCCCAACAATGACAGCAGAAGGGTGACACCTCGATCTTGATATTAATCTATGAATCGACTTCTCTCTCAAACACACACACACACACACTCGCTAGTTGTGTCTCTGTGCCCCCCTCGATATGTAGATTTCTCGCGCGCGCACAGCTATAGTGACGATGACGCTAAACCCAGTGTGCCTTGTTTTTACCGGCCTCATGTGATAGTTTTCACCCTGGTTTCTGTTAATCAACAAGGCAACCTTTTCTTTGTAACTACTAGTGAATTTGAGATCATTCGGGGCAGACATAAAATATATCACTTCAACCCAATTATCGCAGTAACTATTTAAAAAGAAACTAGCAAGATGCCCGTGCATTGCACGAAACATCAAGATGCATTTGTATGAGTAGTTTATGTTGTGGGAGAAAAGGATGAACGAGAGAAGGCCTTATTTGCAAATGTGGAGAGGGGTGTGGGTATTTGTCGGTGCAACAAACCCTAGTGTATGTTGCCCTGACTATACACAGGCTCAAGGACAAGGTTACAACATCCAAGACAAGGCCAAGAAGGAGAGTTAGCTCTTTGAGAAATCAAAGGGTGGATCAAGAAGACGAGACAAGCCAAGGCAGCAAGATATCACCATGGTGAAAAGCCTCCCTTGCCGGGCAGGCGAGCCTGGTCAGGTTGAGGCCACCCCAAGAGCAAGTCTGAAGACCTCCCCGGCAAGGATTGCCAAGGCGCTGGCGGCCTGCTATCCCACCAGGGCTCCACCGCTCCACCTCACAGTGACGCAAATCGCTTATCGGTGCGGTGTCGAGCCCCCAAGTGAATAAGTAGCAGTCATTCAGCACGTGGCAGCCATTCCTGAGGAAGATCACCCCTAAATGACACCCGTCCATGGGCGTGTCACGCAGACAGGCGAGAAGGTGGTTGGATGGCACGACAAGGCTTGCCGGGCTGCATCCACGACGTGACACTAAGCGGTGCATTTAATGCACCTTGTCCTATCTGCAGAGTTAGGTATGATAGCACTGTGGCTATCTAATCGCTGGATAATGACTGTTTTGCCATTGTGGTAACCCCTTGACCTATAAAAGGAAGACCGAGGGAACCTCAGAAAGGATTTGGACCCTTGTAGGCTCATAGGCATGTAGCTGCTCTCCCCGAGGCCACCTTGCCGGGCTTGATCATTGCGCGTTCGTCACGGTCTCCCACTCAATCCACCAAAGCAGGAGTAGGGTTTTACGCCTCGCGGCGGCCCGAACCTGGGTAAAAACCACCCGCGTCACCACTGCTGTGCTGTTCTATGACCTCCGCTCTTTGTGCAACATGCACTTGCCCCTTGCCGAACCACAAAGGGGCCGATGGCCCCATAGGTGATCGTGTCGAACCACGACATCTTTGGCGCACCAGGTAGGGCGGATCGCTTGTGCGAACCCGAGGACGTAAACAGCGCGTTGATCTTCATCACCATCTCCTTCGACGACGGTGTCATCACCCATGGCACCCAAGAAAAAGTCCGACGCAGCAGCCCGTCCTTCCACCTTGAAGGCCCCCTCGCATGCAGCCACTGATCCCATGGGGGCTGCGGTGGCGTCGGGGGACGCAAACACCACGGGGGACGCGACCGGCGCAGGCGGCGCCGTCATCGTTCCCCCCGCGGCTGTGGTGGGAGCAGGAGGTGCCGGGGGAGGACAGCGTCAACAACACCCTAGTAGCCACGCTCCACAAGATGCGGGAGGGGAAAACATCCAATCCCCACCTCTCCACCTCACTGGAGGATGCAGCCGCGGCGATGGCGCCCGCTCCGACGTGAATCGCGACCTCCTAGCTGCCCCTGCTACGGGTGCAGCTGCAAGGCACATGCCTTCCCTAGGACAAGGCAATCAAGACGAAGCACCGAACAGGGACATCAACCCCCAAGCGCGTCTTTCTTGTCGTCACGCCGCCCTCGCGACTAGCTCGTGACGATGAGAGCACGATGCCACCACTACTGGTACTGTCAGGAGTCAGGCGACATCGTGATCTGCACCGTCGTCCGTGCCAAGTACTGCTTCGGAAGCCATGGCTCGAGCCCAGCTCCTATTGAGATTCCTGCCAGCGGCCGACCAAATGGATGAATGGAGAGCCACCATTCAAAGTTTTATTGGTTTCGCTGAGGCAGGGGGATCGCAACGAGCGGGCTCGCCAAGCCATCCGTAGGAAGTGACAACGGCCCGAGCCGCTGGCCGTGCTGAAGGAGCCGATCTTACAGTGCAGTCCCCCCACGACAGCCAGCTCAGGGGCCGCGGCCAGAGCTGCATAACCAAGAACACGATGAGGTGTCGATGGCTTCATCTGATCCTCGAGCCCATCGAGATCAGCGGCAGGTCCTGGAGGACAGGCGGAGGGAAGACGCGCGCATTACCATAGAACAGCGCCGCGGAACCCACCGCCAGTCTGACAGGCGCAATGGCCCCAACATCGACGAGCCTGCGCCCGGTGGAGACGGATACCTGCCCTTCGAGGTTGGGTGTCCTGCCTTCACTCGCGAGCTGTGGCAAGTCCGTTGGCCATCTGCCCGTATGTTCAAGCCAGAGATACCAGAGAAATACGATGGAAGACTGAACCCTGCAGAGTTCTTGAGCATTTACACCATTGCTATTCAAGCCGCCGGGGGAAGAGATGAAAAGATATTTGCCAGCTACTTCCCTTTGGCGCTCAAACCAAATGTGAGGTCGTGGCTGATGCACTTGCCGGAGAACTCCATCTCGACTTGGGTTGATCTGTGCCACGAGTTTGTTGGTGCCTTCACGGGCGGCCATCAAGAACCAGGGCGGCCCAGTGATTTGCAGCTCCTTCAACAAAAGGAAGGAGAGAGTTTACGGAAGTACATGCAGAGGTTCAGCCGGGTGCACAGGAACATTCCAGATATCCACCCGGCAGCTGTGATTGCCGCATTCCAGTCCAATGTGCGCAACCGTAGGATACGTTCCAAAATGAACGTCCGGTTGCCCAAGACTGTGAACGAGCTTTACACCTTGGCGGATAAGTGTGCCCGTACAGAGGAGGGGAGGCATCTCCCCAGAGAAGAGGATGGCGTGGACATCGACTCAGAAGATGACGACAATGCCACCGACCAGAAGAAGAACAACAAGAAATGCAACAAGAAGCGCAAGGAGAAAGCAGTGCTGGCTATCGAGGGGTCGGGTACTCCAAGTACCAGCAAGAAGGCCAACGCCGAAGCCCCCGCCAAGGAGGTTGGCGTGTGCACCCACTGCCAGGAGGCCGTGGTGGCCGAGAAGGCTGGGAAGGCTGACGGGCCGTACTACAAGATCCATCGAACCAAAGGCCAAGATCTCCAAGAATGTCACCAAGTTGAGAAACTCGTCAAGAAGCAGAAGGCTGAGTACGAGAAGCGTGATAAGGAGAGAGAGACCAAGATGGCATTGGTGGGAAGGGCCGAAGCGGCCGAGGTGGCCGCCCTGGCAAGGTCCCCCAACATCAGGGAAAACCTGCCAAAGGCCATGAGAAGAAGGAGTGTGGTGACGAATGTGATGAAGGGGATGAAGAGAAAACCAGTGAGCAAGAGTTTCAGAAAGCCACTGACACCCTATGCATTGACGGAGGCGCATCCTTGCACTCCTCTCACCGCCAACTGAAACAATGGGCACGTGAGGTCAATGCTGTGGAGCCAGCGGCGGACTCCCGGAAACCACTCAAATGGTCTCGCACGCCCATCATCTTTGACGAAGAGGATCACCCTGACCGCACCACTGTGGTAGGGTGCTTGCCGTTGTTGGTTTCACCAACAATCCGCAACCTCAAGGTCACAAAGATGTTGGTTGACGATGGGGCCGGGTTGAATCTGATTTCCCCCAAGGTGCTTAGCAAGCTACAAATAATAGATGAAGAGCTCAAGGTTATTGGCACGTTTCAAGGAATCAACCCCAGCAGGAGTGGTCCAAAGGGGAAGATCATGCTGCCAGTGACGTTTGAGGGGAGTTGAACTACCGGACTGAGAAGATCGTGTTCGATGTGGTCGAACTTCCATTGCCATATAATGGGATACTCGGGCGACCTGCCCTGGCAAAGTTCATGGCGGCATCCCACTATGCCTACAACACCCTGAAGATGCTAGGACCGATGGGCGTCATTTCTATCCCATCAGACAAGAAGGACGCGATCATATGCGTAGACAAGATGTACCGTGAGGCGGTCGCTACCGAGGCCGCGGAAGCTACAATCCCCGCCAAGGAAAACAAATAAGGGAGAAGAGTTGGCAAGGATGCCGGCAAGGATTCCGAGAAGCGCGCCTCTCCAGAGTACACTGCACCCGTCGATGATTTGCAGGAGAGCTCTACTAGCAAGAGATCCAAGGTTGCTGCAACCGCTGTGAAGAAGGTCCCGGCAGGGCTGGTTGGCGCTGATGGTACATTCACTATCAGCTCCACCCTTGATGAAAAATAGGAAAGCGCGCTCGTTGCCTTCCTGCGGGCGAATGTCGATGTGTTTTCTTGGCAACCATCTGACATCCCCGGTGTTTCCAGGGAGGTAATTGATTACCACCTTGCTGTCTGCCCTCATGCCCGGCCTGTCAAGCAGAAGGTCCAAAAGCAAGCCTTGGAGCGGTAGCAGTTCATTGCCGAGGAGATCAAGAAACTTGAGGCAGCTGGTTTGGTCAGAGGATTATTGCACCCAACATGGTTGGCAAATCCAGTGGTGGTGCGCAAGGCGAATGGGAAATGGAGGCTTTGCAAAGATTTCACAGATCTGAATAAAGCATGCCCGAAGGACCCGTTCCCCTTGCCGCGCATTGACCAGATCATGGATTCCACGTCCGGGTGTGATCTACTTTCCTTCTTGGATGCCTACTCCGGGTACCACCAGATTTTCATGTCCAAAGAAGACGAGGAGAAGACAGCGTTCATAACTCCCTATGGCACATACTACTTCGTACGGATGCCCTTCGGATTAAAGAGCACTGGATCCACTTTTGCAAGAGCAGTGCAGATAGGGTTTGAGTCTCAGCTACACAGGAATATTGAAGCTTACATGGATGACATAGTGGTCAAAACCAAGGACATGTCAACTCTCATTCAGTACTTGGAAGAGACCTTTGCAAATCTGCGCAAGATCAGCTTGAATCTAAACCCAGAGAAGTGTGTGTTTGGCATTGCTTCCGGCAAGCTACTTGGCTTCTTCATGACCCACCGGGGGATAGAGGCCAACCCCGACAAGATCAAGCCGATCGAGCAGATTCAAGCACCCAAGACAGTTAAAGATGTGAGGCATTTGACTGGATGTGTTGCTACGCTAAGCAGGTTCATTTCCAAGTCCGCCGAGCGCGCCTTGCCGTTCTTCAAAATTTTGAAGAAGGCAGGGCCCGTAAAGTGGACCCCGAAGGCAGAAGCGGCGCTGCAGGACTTAAAAACCTACCTTTCCTCTGTTCCCACCCTGGTCGCTCCTAAACCACAAGAGCCATTGCTGCTGTATCTGGCGGCAACCAATCAAGTGGTTAGTGCAGCACTGGTGGCACAGCGGGAAGTGGAAGAAGGAGCAGCTACAGCTACTATCCTCCCGGGAGAAGGGAGTGAACCAGTCACGGCAGGGCTGGGCGCAGAACAAGAGAAAGAAGAGCAGAGAAGCAAAGGCAATCCCAAGACTGTGACAAGGAAGAAGGTGGTGCAGCGGCCAGTCTACTTTGTCAGCTCCCTGTTGCAGGGGGCTAGGTCAAGGTACTCTGGTGTGCAAAAGTTGATTTTTGGCGTCATCATGGCCGCAAGGAAACTGCGCCACTACTTTCAAGCCCACGAGATCACGGTCATCACCCAATTCCCCTTGCAACACATACTGAGGAACCCTGAGGCCACTCGCAGAATAGTGGAATGGGCTTTGGAATTATCAAGCTTTGGTTTGAAGTTTGAGAGCACGTCAACTATTCAGAGCAGAGCACTGGCAGAGTTTATTGCGGAGTGGACACCTACCCTAGATGAAGAGGCATTAGAAACAGTTATCCCCGGCAAGGAAGCGCGCCAAGAATGGATCATGTACTTTGATGGTGCCTTCTCACTTCAAGGTGCAGGGGCTGGCGTGCTCCTCGTCGCACCCACTGGGGAGCACCTCAAGTATGTGATCCAGATGCATTTCCCCCAGGAGAAGGCAACTAACAACACTGCAGAGTATGAAGGACTCCTTGCAGGGCTCAGAATCACGACGGAGTTGGGAATTAAGAAGTTGATCATACGAGGAGACTCACAGCTTGTGGTGAGGCAAGTGAAAAAGGATTATCAGAGTCCATTGATGGAGGCATACATGGAGGAAGTGAGAAAGCTGGCGGAGCACTTTGACGGATTGCAAACAGAGCACGTACCCCGTGCGGAAAACAGCATTGCTGATCATCTGTCAAAGTGCGCTGCACAAAAGCTTCCTGTGGAACCAGGGACTTTTGTTCTCCACCTGACTCAGCCCTCCGTATCCCCGACAACAATTGCTAGAAAGAGGAGGAAACTAGACTCCGGCAAGCCTCTCCCGGCAGAGCTTCCCGAAGCCCCCGGCAGAGAGGTTGGCGGGAATAACTCCACTTCGCTTGGCGAGCAGCACCCTCCCACTTAACTACCAATCCTCGCGGTTGAGGCATGCGCTCCCACGAACGAGGAGGTGCCGCTGATCCTTGTTGTCGAGCCTCGGGCTCCAACTTGGGTGCGACACATAGTCCATTACCTCCAAACAGGAGAACTTCCCGAAGAGCAAGAAGAAGCTGAAAGAGTAGCCTGGAGGGCCAGTATGTATCAGTTCGTCGATGACGCACTATATAGAAGGAGGCCCAATGGTGTGAAATTGATGTGCATTTGCCGGGAAGAGGGGAAGGAACTGTTGGCAGAGATACACGGAGGCATGTGCGGCTCTCACATTGGATCAAGGGCCTTGGTTGGAAAAGGTTTCCAGCAAGGTTTCTACTGGCCCACGGCCCTCCAAGATGCAATCGAGCTAGTCACTAGATGTAACTACTAGTCTATGGGGCAGAAGCAGTGATCCCAACGGAACTCATATACGGGTCACCTCGAGTACTTGCCTACGATGAAGTAGAGCAAGAGCAACACCGGCATGACGATGCCGTGCTCCTCGAGGAGAATCGTCTCTGGGCTGTTACGCGTGTTGCGCGCTATCAGCAGGCCCTGCGCCGCTATCATAGCCGTAGGGTTCACCCCCGGAGCCTTGAGGAAGGCGACCTTGTCCTTAGGCGCGTTTAGTCCGCAAAGGTCGCAAACAAGTTGAAGCCGAAGTGGGAAGGCCCTTATCGAGTGGTACGAGTCACCAGACCTGGCGTAGTCCGTCTGGAGACCAGAGATGGCATTCAATTGCAAAACTCATGGAATATTGAGCATCTCCGTAAGTTCTACCTGTAAGGCGCGGCTGTCGGGCCTTGCCCGGCAGCCACCCTTTTGTACAAGCTTTGCCGATGCTGCATGTAACCCTTCGTACAAAGCCAGGCGCAGACCCTGAGCAACAGATAAATAAACGAAGCGCTGGGGGCCCCAAAAACTTGCATGCATGCATAGCATAACATGAGCATGGCATGATCATGTAGATAAGGGCATATGTAGCATTGTTTTCCTCTGCACTTAACTGCAGGGCTCTTGTCGCGGACTCGGTCCCGAAGAGAAGAAACGGAGACAAGCCTACATATCGGTCCCCGACAAGCCAAACAGATAAGTTCCTTCTTGTCCATAAATGTTTTGTAAGGTGAAAACTTGTGCATATGAAAACCTTGTCACCTTCGAAGCATAGGTGCTCCCATCCTTTATCCCGAACGTTGCTTCGGTCAAGGTGGTTGTAGTGGCCTTTGACAGAGGAGGTTCGACAAGGGGCAGGTCCCTTTCCATAGTTTTGAGCCCGGCAGGCTAAGCCCCGCGGCAACAAATGGAAGGAACCAGCAGGATAGCTTGCCGGAGATAACTTGTTCACTTAAATGTATAGAGGCATCTCACCTCTGCATGGACATAGTACATGCACAAGTACCCGGCAAGGCTTGTCTTTTTTCATTAATATGCGGATAAACAAGTACAGATCTTACAAAACACAAACATGGATAAAGAAGATAACATATTTGAGACTAAAATTTGGCAAATGCCTATATGTCTTAGACTGAAAAAAGATAAGTGCCCCGTAATCCGTTTTTTGTCCCTCTCCTCCTAGGAACTACAGTGGAGGCGAAAAGGGCAAAAGGAGTGCCTAAGCAGAAGCCCAGCCCGACCCCATCAGGACCTGTCGGGCGCGGCTTGACAAGATCGGGAGTGGCAAGGCTACGAAGGAGGGGGACAGAGAGAGCAGCTCGGCAGTGCCCTGGTCACCACCCCCAGGGCCAGCAAGACGTCCCATCACAGGCACCGGCGGGGAGAGCCTGCCGGAGCTCAGCTAGAAGACTGCTGGAGGAGGCGAAGGCACCAAGAGAGCATCCCCCTCCCCGGCAGCTGTCCGGAAGAGGCCAGTGATGATGGTGCCGGGGAGGGAGGGGAAGAGCGGAAAGATGAGGCAGCGGGCCGACAGTACGAGACGAAGGCGTCGGTGCCATCGTACTCCGACTTGACGGCCTGTCACCCGCCTTCTCCATCTTCCCTCATTTTTTCCTCATCACCATCGCTCCAGAAGGACGCCGACCCCTCGGCCCGTCACCTCCCTCGGAGAAGCGGCAGACGGCGGGGGCGTCCGAAGCATGCGAGGAGCGCCACTCCCCACCTTGGTGGGCAGAATGGCACCGTCATCTTCAGCGTCAACCCCGACCTCGCTGGAGGGGGCAGTGCTGGGACTACCAAGGATCCTGAGCACAGCACCACAGCCGGGCACCGGGAGCCCCAGGGGCCTCGCCGACGGGATGACAAGCCTCGACGACTTGCGGCAAGGGCAAGTACTCCCCTCCAGGCGGCTGGCTTGTATGGAGAAAACGAGCGCTGCACCATTTCGCAGAAGCGCAACGCCTTCGACACTGCAGTCGATATGGCCCCGCGTCTACGACCGCCACATCTCCGACAACCTCGGACCAGACTCACTCCCTGAGCATCAACACGAGTATTCGGCATCATCACCCCCGAGCTAGAGCCCGGGGCCTGGCCCCGGTCTCCCCCCCTCGACATAACGAAGGAGGAGGCAAGAAATGAAAGGGGTGAGGTGCGTGGATAGGTGCCTCCGCTCCCTCTCACCGCCCCCTTTTATAGGCAGGCTGGAGCTGGGGGCTGATCCTTCACCCCCACCCCTGAGGGGCTCTTCCTGATCCGACCCATCCAAGCTACCATCGACGGCCGAATCCGATTACCGCCCTCTTACACCAATCCCAGAAGACCAGACCTTTGTGATGACGCTCTTTCCCGTGCCACGCGCCTTCGTTACCTACCCCACTCGATGCACGCGGCATACATGGCAAAGGAGAAGGGCATGGTGGGATGAGTGAATTGGGAGTTACTCCCCCGTGGGTTAAAGTCATTCACGGGCCATTACAGGAATGGCCCCACCACAATTGGCATCACACGACACGCGGAAAAACCGGAAACTAACTCAAGTACAGATTGATGAAGAGGCAAAGAAAATATCAAGGGATGAGCTAACACAAACCCTTCACCTATGTACTAGATAGGGCCTACCCCAACGACACTCAACAGCGCGTCCGAGCTAGGCCCGGGGGTTCCTGTCGGTGCAACAAACCCTGGTGCATGTTGCCCTGACTATACACAGGCTCAAGGACAAGGTTACAGTATCCAAGACAAGGCCAAGCAGGAGAGTTAGCTCTTTGAGAAATCAAAGGGCAGATCAAGAAGACCAAGACAAGCCAAGGCAGCAAGATATCACCAAGGGAAAAGCCTCCCTTGCTGGGCAGGCGAGCCTGGTCCGGTCGAGGCCACCCCAAGAGCAAGTCCCAAGACCTCCCCAGCAAGGATTGCCGAGGCGCTGGCAGCCTGCTATCCCGCCAGGGCTCCACCGCTCCACCTCATAGTGACGCAAGTCACTTATCGGTGCGGTGTCGAGCCCCCAAGTGAATAAGTGGCAGTCATTCAGCACGTGGCAGCCATTCCTGAGGAAGATCACCCCTAAATGACACCCGTCCATGGGCGTGTCACGCAGACAAGCGAGAAGGTGGTTGAATGGCACGACAAGGCTTGCCGGGCTGCATCCATGACGTGACACTAAGTGGTGCATTTAATGCACCTTGTCCTGTCTGCAGAGTTAGGTATAATAGCACTGTGGCTATCTAATCGCTGTATAATGATTGTTTTGCCATTG
This sequence comes from Thinopyrum elongatum, assembly GCA_011799875.1. Taxonomy (NCBI): domain Eukaryota; kingdom Viridiplantae; phylum Streptophyta; class Magnoliopsida; order Poales; family Poaceae; genus Thinopyrum; species Thinopyrum elongatum. Next base: position 467,382,533 of record CM022300.1, read on the forward strand.
TGGTAACCCCTTGACCTAGAAAAGGAGGACCGAGGCAACCTTAGAAAGGATTCTGACCCTTGTAAACTCATACGCGCGTAGCTGCTCTCCCCGAGTGTAACACCCCAAAAATTTAATCATGTTTTTACTAAATAAAATTTGGCCAGAATTAAAATTTTGAATTTTTACTAGGTCTTTTATTAATTTCAGAACCATTTTCTGTTTCTGTTTATCAAAATTCTTCCCTCCATATAGAAATTTTTGGAAATAATATTATGGCTTTGGTAGTTTTCTCAAATCATTTCAATTACATTTTAATAACAGTAAGAATTATTTTCATAATAAAAATTGCCCAAAACAATTCTTTTAATAGCATTTACAACACTTTAAATGCTTCTATTGCACTACAACTATTTTAAATAATTCTTTTAAAATCCCACAAAAATTATGGGAGGTCATGTGTTGCCCACAAATCACTTTTATGCAAGAACCCAACTTAGTCTTTTGGGAATTTTGAGTGAAACAACCTCTTTTAAATTCTGTCCTGAATTTGAGTTTCTACTACAACCTCTATTTTCCTTGCTCCAAAAATTCTCAAATTTTTCCACACCCTAGTCCTTCCAACAAAACCCTTAACTCCAGAAGATCAGCCCTATATGAATTTTCCAAAACCACCAAATAACCTCCTGCAGTTTCTGTCCAGGAATGTATTGTGATAAAACTTGCACTAGCAAGTTTCTCTTTTTGCCAAACCAACCCCACCATCATGTCTGACATCGAAGGAGACATAATACTGCCAATTTTCACTATCGTCAAAGACCCATAGGTGGTACTGGCATTTCACCAAACATCTTCTGTGCATGACAGAATTCTGTTAACTCATAAGTGTACTTTGGGCACTTGATCTTCTCATCCAATCACCATGTCTAGCATCCTTTCCATCTTAACAAACATCGCCCTGCCAAATTGTAGCTCATTTGGATCAATTTGTGTGCCACTGGCATTTTAACAAGCACCATATGTGCGTGCTCTGGGCATGGCCAGAGTGCCCACACTGCATGCCAGGACGCCGCCCGAGCCCTGCCGTCCTAGTCTCACCCTCCCTGGCTCCCCTGCGCGCTCGATCCACTTCAGGGGCCAGGTTCAACCTCCCCCGCATCAAAGTTCACCCCCTGGCACCGCCCTCTGCCGGCCAACACCGCCACCGCCTCTCACCCATCGCTGTCAAGTCGCCGCCCAAGACGCGTGGCTCGCCCCCGAGCCAGCCAGCGCACCCTACACTTAATACCCAACACCTTGAGTTCATCCGCAGCCCGCCAACCACCCACCGACCTCGTAACTGACCTCACCGGCCTCAACTACCATCATCAATGGCCGCCGCCATGAACCACTTCCGGGAGTCGTGGGAACCGACCTCGCCTGAGCTATAAAAGCCGTCTCGAGGCTATCAGCAGAATGGCACACCCTCTATCACCCTCCCAATCAACTCCCCGAAGCCTCAATCGAGCTCGGGACAGCCTCCTTCCCCACTTCCGGCCAAGGCCATTGCCGCCACCATCCGGAGGAGTCTGATGCCTCCAGAGCTTCCCTCCCCTCATTTTTCTTTCTAGAAGCTTCTAAATGACCCCGTAGCACCACTCCCCCTCTCAATTTTTGCGCGGGGTCACTCTCAGGCGAAAGCAACAGTTCATCTCCACCGGAGAGCTTCGGGTGTCCTTACCGCCGGCGAGATAGGGCTCCCCAAAGACCATACAATACCTTGTCGGGAGCTCCAGGGTCTCCTGAGCATGATGGTAGCCTCAGCATCGCGAGAGGAGCCACCGTTCGCCGGAGATCGCCACCGGAGCCCCGCCTCTATCCCGGTCCAGGCGCGCGTGTGGGGAAGGCAAACCCGACAGGTGGGTCCCACCTGTCGGCGAGCCACCGCCTTGCCCCGCGCGGCCGTGTCTCTGGGCTCGGCCCAAAATGGCGCCAGGAGCTAAACCACGCTCAGGGCATTTCTCTATCTCTTTCTATTTTCTTTTCTCAGTAGATTCCAATGATTCCATTGTGGGAAGATCAAAATCAAATTTGATGATTCAAATTTCCTTGCACCCATAAAATCATGCTCTATTATTCCAGCCTAGGTGAACATTTTACCTAAGCTGTATCTCCACTGTATCAATTAAACAGTACTTTCAATCATTTATTCCATCCTAGATTTGCTCTAAGTAATTCATCTGGACTCCAAATAATTTGATTCTTTTTCTGTTGTTTTTCATTTTTCATCTATTTTATTTTAGTATTTATTTCAAAAATATTTGAAACAATTTTTGGCACTGTTTTTGAATTATGTGGTAATTCAAATATTTTTGAAAATAGGAAAATGGAGGGAAGAAACTTTTCAAACTTTTGGAGTGCACCCAATATTTCTGCATGCTCAAGGCAAGCATCTTGAACACTTGATATGGTGAATGCATGGTAGTTTATTTGCTAGAATAATTTGATCATGACTAAGTTGAATTCAAATAAAACTAGCATATGGCTAATTTTGCATGTGTGTAGTGTTGGCATGTTTCATCGTACCGTGCATCGTGTGTTGCCATGACTAAGTTGCAGGAGTAGGCATAAGAGAAATACCGTTACCGGCAGAAGGGTGATCACGTTGGAGCGTGATCATGCCTTGTTAGTTATGCTTGTTGGAGCATGCAAGGGTTGTGGCCCTATTGGTATTGCTGTTGAAGGAATACCTTGTTGTGCTAACCGTTGCAGGAAACTTAATGCCTCCTAAGTCGACCATAGATCGAGTCTTGTTCCGGTAACCCCCATACTTGTTTCGTGCTGCCACAGGTTCCTGCCACAGGTAGGGTATGGTTCAGTAAGTTGATAACCCCTTTCCATGCAAACACCATACAGAGGGCCACGATGAGGGTTTCCCAGGGATCCGGGACTAAATCCTGTCATCGGGTCAGGGGGCATGGGTGTTTCCAGTTGTGACTGAGAGGGGGGCACCCCTTGGAATCCGCGCGTATTAATAGTGATCCCATGCAGGACGTTGGTCTCTCCGTCTCAGAGTTTTACTTGAACGATGCTCTGGGTGATTCCTGGCATCCGGAAAGTTAATCTGGTGTGTGCTGGTCAGGTGTGTTTACAACCCAAAGACCGTAATGGGAATTAGTCGGTGTCACGGTACTGACTAAAGAAATCCTTTACTTGTGGGTAAAGAGCACACCCTCTGCAGAGTTTAAACCTATTCGAATAGCCGTGTCCGCGGTTAAGGGCTACAGTCTAGGTTGGTCAAGTGTCGGTCTTCGGAGGAAAATAATTAAATTGAGCCTGAATTATTTTGCGGAATAATTATTGTCACCCTGTTGCTACCATGAATATTTATGCTTGTTAAATATTATTATGGTTATGCATAATATTGAGGACTAACCCGTATCTCTTATTTTGAATTTTTCCTGAGTGTCTCAGGGGCTGGCTAGACTACCCCGGGCACTCAATTTTATTTTCAAGACCTCTCGTGGCGTCCCTCGAGTTAACAGGCGGTTTATCACGCCACTACTCTTGTGGACAACCGATTGGCATTTCTCTTCAAGTCTGACCATGGCGTCACTTGACACCCGACTGGCATTTCTTTTCAAGACCTCTCGTGGCGTCGCCTGAGTTCTCGGATGGTCCTGTCTCGTCCGATTTCTCTTTTAGACACCCGATTGGCATTTCTCTGCAAGACCTACCGTGGTGTCACTTGACATCCGACCGGCATTTCTTTTATTTTGTTTCCTTTGACTTTCCTTGTTTATCACTAACAATTTTTATATGTTTGCATATGCTAATATTTTATCATGCCATGATTTAATTCCTGTCAGTAGGCATCTAAGTCCATCATGAGCATACGCATATAGTGTGGTTCATCATGATCGTATAATTTAATTGTTGTATTCGGTATATCTTTTGTTCCTGATGTTTGCGAGTACATTGAAACGTACTCACAGGCTTGTCCCTGGCTATTTACTTGGCCATGTCAGGATTTCTACAAGGAGTACCATAGCGATGTCCGTGCGGAGCCTAGGATGGCAGCCATGCGGGATAGGAATTATCCAGGTCAGCTGTTCCTATGGGGAATGGAGCCCCATCGACGTTGGAGAACCATGAGTTAATTCTGTCATCCACCACCAGACATCATTATTGTATCATTGGACCTTTATGGTCTTGTATTCAACTCTTGTAATAGCTTGGTAATCTGTAAGAGGGACGTGTCCACCAGTAACAGTAATCCTGGGCTGGTGATGACACAAGGGGTTACTTTTTTGGGATTTTGTGTCCCGGCCCCGGCAGCCTTGGTATCAGAGCCAGGCTGACCACTGGCTAATCCTATCTTAGCCTGGTCACTATCCCTAGGTTTCCACTCCGTCCACACCCTTCTGTGTCCATAGATAAGCCCATCTCATCCGATAAGCCTGCACAGTGGCAGCCGACATCTTTTGACCATCGGTGCCCAACCTATCAACCTAGCCCATAGGCCATGTGCCTGTGGCTGACACCTGAGTTGTCCCATCCGCAAGCGTGCGATGGAAGACTCCGCTGGCTTATAAGAGAAGCCTTGCCTTGACACAGCACATCACAGCCTCACTCTCAGTTCAATATCATACCACCAAGATGCCAGGCCCCATCGTGCACAACGAGACCACCGCGGCCGAGCTTGAAGGCTTTGTAGTCATCCTTGCCAATCTCACCCGTCGTGCTCTCGGCATCGAAGAGCCGCCGGAATATGTCATGTACCAAGAGCACGCGAGTGATGCCATCCACCACTACTGGGCCACGGTGCACATCTACGGGAGGGGCATCACTGTAGAGCGCCCTTACCGGTTCACCGGGAAGACGACCACCGACGAGCCCCAAGCTATCCAACTTGCAGCCCGAGAAGCTGTAGTTCAACTCTGGCATCGGTCGCCGAGGGTTAACTGCCGCTCCTTCTACTACTACCCTAGTCGTGAAGGCTATGGTAGGTCGACCCAAGTTGCTAACGGAGACCATGAGACGGATCCTGCCCTAGTGCATCTGGTGCGCTACCTGAGAGCGCAAGAGACACTGTTCGATCAGGTCACCAATGATCTGATTGAGACCTGCAGGACGCTTGCTCTCTTGACCCAGGTGAGAAGTGAAGTTGCACCCGACACCGACACCCCGATAGTACTGCTTGGGAGGCCAGTTGAGCCCCCAAGGACTGCCCCTGTCATCCACCCGGGCAATGCATTCGTTTCCCCGGATGAACTCCGTCGTCTCTTGGGGATCTTCTCCAACGGGACTGTAGCCACTACACCCTGCGTGGGTCATCATCGCTACCCCAACCCTGCAGCTCCTCATAACACTCCAGCCAACTCCGACGTTGAAGCCCCCGGAGAGGCCTCGACGTCCGCGAGACACGCCCGTCTGGACGTCAACGAAGTGGACTGAGTCTGCCAGAGTAGTTGCCATGTCCTTAGCAACCCTGTTGCCCTGCAAATTCCACCGTCGCCGTAGACGATTATGTGTATATTTCTAGCAGTGTGTAGTGTTTGATTGAATGATGTGCCTGTGCATTATTGTCTTGTGCATGATTGCTTGTCTGTTGTGATTTGCATCTAATTCTTCCATCCTTAACAAATCTCGAGGACGAGATTTTCTTAAGGGGGGTAGAGTTTGTAACACCCCAAAAATTTAATCATGTTTTTACTAAATAAAATTTGGCCAGAATTAAATTTTTGAATTTTTACTAGGTCTTTTATTAATTTCAGAACCATTTTCTGTTTCTGTTTATCAAAATTCTTCCCTCCATATAGAAATTTTTGGAAATAATATTATGGCTTTGGTAGTTTTCTCAAATCATTTCAATTACATTTTAATAACAGTAAGAATTATTTTCATAATAAAAATTGACCAAAACAATTCTTTTAATAGCATTTACAACACTTTAAATGCTTCTGTTGCACTACAACTATTTTAAATAATTCTTTTAAAATCCCACAAAAATTATGGGAGGTCATGTGTTGCCCACAAATCACTTTTATGCAAGAACCCAACTTGGTCTTTTGGGAATTTTGAGTGAAACAATCTAGTCCTTCCAACAAAACCCTTAACTCCAGAAGATCAGCCCTATATGAATTTTCCAAAACCACCAAATAACCTCCTGCAGTTTCTGTCCAGGAATGTATTGTGATAAAACTTGCACTAGCAAGTTTCTCTTTTTGCCAAACCAACCCCACCATCATGTCTGACATCGAAGGAGACATAATACTGCCAATTTTCACTATCATCAAAGACCCATAGGTGGTCCTGGCATTTCACCAAACAGCTTCTGTGCATGACAAAATTCTGTTAACTCATAAGTGTACTTTGGGCACTTGATCTTCTGATCCAATCACCATGTCTAGCATCCTTTCCATCTTAACAAACATCACCCTGCCAAATTGTAGCTTATTTGGATCAATTTGTGTGCCACTGGCATTTGAACAAGCACCATATGTGCGTGCTCTGGGCATCGCCAGAGTGCCCACACTGCATGCCAGGACGCCGCCCGAGCCCTGCCGTCCCAGTCTCACCCTCCCTGGCTCCCCTACGCGCTCGAGCCACTTCAGGGGCCAGGTTCAACCTCCCCCGCATCAAAGCTCGCCCCTGGCACCGCCCTCCGCCGGCCAACACCGCCACCGCCTCTCACCCGTCACTGTCAAGTCGCTGCCCAAGACGCGTGGCTCGCCCCCGAGCCAGCCAGCGCGCCGTGCACTTAATACCCAACGCCTTGAGTTCATCCGCAGCCCGCCAACCACCCACCAACCTCGTAACCGACCTCACCGGCCTCAACTACCATCATCAATGGCCGCCGCCATGAACCACTTCCGGGAGTCGCGGGAACCGACCTCGCCTGAGCTATAAAAGTCGTCCCAAGGCTATCAGCAGAACGACACACCCTCTATCACCCTCCCAATCAACTCCCCGAAGCCTCAATCGAGCTCGGGACAGCCTCCTTCCCCACTTCCGGCCAAGGGCATCGCCGCCACCGTCCGGAGGAGTCCGATGCCTCCAGAGCTTCCCTCCCCTCATTTTTCTTTCCAGAAGCATCTAAATGACCCCGTAGCACCACTCCCCCTCTCAATTTTTGCGCGGGGTCACTCTCAGGCGAAAGCCCCAGTTCATCTCCACCGAAGAGCTTCGGGTGTCCTCGCCGCCGGCGAGATAGGGCTCCCCGAAGACCATACAATACCTCGTCGGGAGCTCTAGGGTCTCCTGAGCATGATGGTAGCCTCAGCTTCGCGTGAGGAGCCACCGTTCGCCGGGGATCGCCGCCGGAGCCCCGCCTCTATCCCGGTCCAGGCGCGCGTGTGGGGAAGGCAAACCCGAGAGGTGGGTCCCACCTATCGGCGAGTCACCGCCTTGCCCCGCGCGGCCATGTCTCTGGGCTCGGCCCAAAATGGCGCCAGGAGCTAAACCACGCTCAGGGCATTTCTCTATCTCTTTCTATTTTCTTTTCTCAGTAGATTCCAATAATTCCACTGTGGGCAGATCAAAATCAAATTTGATGATTCAAATTTCCTTGCACCCATAAAATCATGCTCTATTATTCCAGCCTAGGTGAACATTTTACCTAAGCTGTATCTCCACTGTATCAATTAAACAGTACTTTCAATCATTTATTCCATCCTAGATTTGCTCTAAGTAATTCATCTGGACTCCAAATAATTTGATTCTTTTTCTGTTGTTTTTCATTTTTCATCTATTTTATTTTAGTATTTATTTCAAAAATATTTGAAACAATTTTTGGTACTGTTTTTGAATTATGTGGTAATTCAAATATTTTTGAAAATAGGAAAATGGAGGGAAGAAACTTTTCAAACTTTTGGAGTGCACCCAATATTTCTGCATGCTCCAGGCAAGCATCTTGAACACTTGATATGGTGAATGCATGGTAGTTTATTTGCTAGAATAATTTGATCATGACTAAGTTGAATTCAAATAAAACTGGCATATGGCTAATTTTGCATGTGTGTAGTGTTGGCATGTTTCATCGTACCGTGCATCGTGTGTTGCCATGACTAAGTTGCAGGAGCAGGCATAAGAGAAATACCGTTACCGGCAGAAGGGTGATCACGTTGGAGCGTGATCATGCCTTGTTAGTTATGCTTGTTGGAGCATGCAAGGGTTGTGGCCCTGTTGGTATTGCTGTTGCAGGAATACCTTGTTGTGCTAACCGTTGCAGGAAACTTAATGCCTCCTAAGTCGACCATAGATCGAGTCTTGTTCCGGTAACCCCCATACTTGTTTCGTGCTGCCACAGGTTCCTGCCACAGGTAGGGTATGGTTCAGTAAGTTGATAACCCCTTTCCATGCACACACCGTACAGAGGGCCACGATGAGGGTTTCCCAGGGATCCGGGACTAAATCCTGTCATCGGGTCAGGGGGCATGGGTGTTTCCAGTTGTGACTGAGAGGGGGACACCCCTTGGAATCCGCACGTATTAATAGTGATCCCATGCAGGACGTTGGTCTCTCCGTCTCAGAGTTTTACTTGAACGATGCTTTGGGTGATTCCTGGCATCTAGAAAGTTAATCTGGTGTGTGCTGGTCAGGTGTGTTTACAACCCAAAGACCGTAATGGGAATTAGTCGGTGTCACAGTACTGACTAAAGAAATCCTTTACTTGTGGGTAAAGAGCACACCCTCTGCAGAGTTTAAACCTATTCGAATAGCCGTGTCCGCGGTTAAGGGCTACAGTCTGGGTTGGTCAAGTGTCGGTCTTCGGAGGAAAATAATTAAATTGAGCCTGAATTATTTTGTGGAATAATTATTGTCACCCTGGTGCTACCATGAATATTTATGCTTGTTAAATATTATTATGGTTATGCATAATATTGAGGACTAACCCGTATCTCTTATTTTGAATTTTTCCTGAGTGTCTCAGGGGCTGGCTAGACTACCCCGGGCACTCAATTTTATTTTCAAGACCTCTCGTGGCGTCCCTCGAGTTAACAGGCGGTTTATCACGCCACAACTCTTGTGGACACCCGATTGGCATTTCTCTTCAAGTCCGACCGTGGCGTCACTTGACACCCGACTGGCATTTCTTTTCAAGACCTCTCGTGGCATCGCCTGAGTTCTCGGATGGTCCTGTCTCATCCGATTTCTCTTTTAGACACTGGATCGGCATTTCTCTGCAAGACCTACCGTGGTGTCACTTGACATCCGACCATCATTTCTTTTATTTTGTTTCCTTTAACTTTCCTTGTTTATCACTAACAATTTTTATATGTTTGCATATGCTAATATTTTATCATGCCATGATTTAATTCCTGTCAGTAGGCATTTAAGTCCATCATGAGCATACGCATATAGTGTGGTTCATCATGATCGTATAATTTAATTGTTGCATTCGGTATATCTTTTATTCCTGATGTTTGCGAGTACATTGAAACGTACTCACAGGCTTGTCCCTGGCTATTTACTTGGCCAGGTCAGGATTTCTACAAGGAGTACCACAGCGATGTCCGTGCGGAGCCTAGGATGGCAGCCATGCGGGATAGGAATTATCCAGCTGAGCCGTTCCTGTGGGGAATGGAGCCCCATCGACGTTGGAGAACCATGAGTTAATTCTGTCATCCACCACCAGACATCATTGTTGTATCATTGGACCTTTATAGTCTTGTATTCAACTCTTGTAATAGCTTGGTAATCTATAACAAGGACGTGTCCACCAGTAACAGTAATCCTGGGCTGGTGATGACACGAGGGGTTAATTTTTTGGGATTTTGTGTCCCGGCCCCGGCACCGAGGCGACCTTGCCGGGCTTGAGCACTGCGCGTTCGTCACGGTCTCCCACTCAATCCACCAAGCAGGAGTAGGGTTTTACGCCTCGCGGCGGCCTGAACCTGGGTAAAAACCACCCGCATCACCACTGTCGTGCTGTTCTATGACCTCCGCTCTTTGTGCAATGTGCCCTTCCCCTTGCTGAACCACAAAGGGGCCAATGGCCCCATAGGTGATCGTGTCGAACCACGACAGTATATTTTTTTTGCAAAATTGCCATAGTTTCCTTCCTATCTGTCAGATATAAATCGGACGGCCTATATTGCAGGATGATAGGCACACCATCATCACCAACTCTGTTTTTTAGGCTGGTCGTAATGGGAGCATCATAAGTGGTATTATGCATTCCAACTAGACTTTTTTTATGATGTGGCACACAATTAAATGAGGAAAGAGAGGATGTGGTATCATATCATGATACCGTATCATATTAAATGTTGTACTACTTTGTGTCATGCATGGCAATTAATAAGGCAAGCTAAGATACTAACTTATGATATGCATTACGGAAGTAGTATCATATGCATGATACAAGTAAATGATACTCCCCATTACGACCAGCCTTATAAGAGTAGGGATATATCTCTTGCATCATCCACAATGAACATATGGTGGACTGGTTAGCGCCGGATGCTCGCAACGCAATGACCTGAGTTCGAATTCTGTCTTAATAAAACTTTAGATTTTTATTTTTTTAATATATACTTCTTTCGCTACTGTACTGATAGTGGAACCCACAGAGTACTTAGAATACAAGATTAAGGATGGATTTTTTTCTTTTTAATTTTCTGTTACGAATCTGTAGCCACCCTGCAAGTCATGTACAATGTACATGCAATTAACTTTTTATAGAGGGAGAATCATACACGCAATTAACTCAAATGGATTGGATGTGACTCTATTATTTCCAGCATAAGAGCATCTCCTATGGCAACCGGCAAATTTCCTCCCGCTTCCTTCCGCGGAGGACGACATCCAACGCCAGTGGCATGCATTTTCACAACTCTAACCATCCAGAGAAAATTTGTGCAAACACGGACTGATTTTATATAAGCATGAAGGATTTCATATAAAAAAGCCGGATCTTCATATAAACATGACAGATTTCATTACATTTACATGAACTAAGTTGTGCTAATCCGGCTCTCGTGGTATAATTAATACCTAATCTAAATGGTTGCCCGCGGACCCCTTTGCCTTCCTCATGTCCGGCAGACACTAGCGGGGTCGACGAAGGTCTTCGCAAGAGATGAAGTAGCCAAGAGACCACCTGTATACGCGGTCATCGCCTCGGCGGTGGCCTTCATGGGACCCAAGCAGCGGCGGCCTCCCGTGTTCTACTTCTCCTCGATGATGGCGGCGGACACGGTGAAACTGGCCACCGACTCGTCTCTCTCCGTGCACCCGGCTTCTGTCTCTGCCTGCATGGCGTTGCCGCAGGCACGGGAGGCGCGGCCACAAACACTGGAGGCGCGGCCACCGCAGACACGGGAGGCACGGCCGCAGATACTGGTGGCGTGGTATGACGCGGCAGCGACGATGTCCGTGTCGCCGTGCCGACGTGGAGCAACTCGCCACTCCTCATCGAGCTGAACTGGAGCGGCAAGTTGTTGAACCACGCGCCGGCTTGGGGCGGCAACTAGCTCCATTGGGCTAGGCGAGGTAGGTGAAGCACCGAGCGGCCTCGCTCGCATCCGGAGGGCTCGGCTGGCCACCCAGCCGGGTAGTATGCCGGAGAACGGCTCCTCGAAAGCCATTGGAAGAGTGGAGAAAATGGTGAAGGAGGAGATGGGGGAGCGGCGGAGTGGTGCGATTTTTGCCCGCTATCTGGCCTTGTTTGAATAGAGGGCAGACGGTAGGAGCTTGGCCGGCGTCTAGCCTCATTTAAACTGAGGGCGGACAGGAGGAGCTCGGCCGGCGTTGCGTTTAATTCCGGCCCGCTCATGAACGGACGTGTGGCCGGGGTAGGTTTCTCGGTTTGCATGCGGGTTTAACGAAGGCGTTTGATGGAGGAGAGGAGGCGTGTTCAGCCGGGCGTGTAGCGGGCGGCATAGTACTATTCGATTTGACAGCTACTACTAGTAAACCAGGACGGTAAAAATATATTGAGTGAACCAGGACAGTTCCCGATACGGCTTTAATGCAGATGAGGGAGAGGGTAGCGGTTCCCGAAATGTTGAACGACCAATGATGCATCCTCCTTTAATTAGCATGCTGAGGGAAAAGAGGCAGCATGATGTGAATGCAACGCAGTTTGCACTCATATAAAGGTGCCTCTCCATTCCAATGCATCTACCACATCGTACGCACCTAAGCACCTACACTAAGCGCAAAAGTGCTTACTCCAGACCCATGGCGGCGATGCGCGCGAGCGGCCAGCAGCTGTGCCACATGGTCCACGATGCCGGCCTGTGGCATGGCACCAACGATCGTCTCCAGAGGGTGTTGGCGACCAGTTGGTTCATGGCCATCGTCGACGCCAGCTATGACTCTCAGTTGGACAAGATGATCATTGCCACCATCAACAAGTTCACCGTCGTCAAGAAGCTCGCGGACGACATCGCCGTACTCCTCCAGCCCTAACACCTGGGCTCCTCATTGCCTGCCACCCTAATCGTCCTCCATGGCGAGAACCTCTTTCAAGCACTGGTGGCCCTGCGACTGCCCGCCGACGCAACAAAGAATGTCCACCTAGAGTTCGCGCTCGCCGCGAGGCGCCTCGCCCTGCAAGAATTCGTCGACCTACACATCCACGTGTATGAGGAAGTCATGCACATAGGTATCTACAAGGCCGGTGAGGACGCTACAATGTTGGCCTTCGTCAACCAGCTGGAAGCCTTGGTCGCCTTTGTTGAGAAGCACCTTGACCTCGCCACAAAAGTCGCCGCTCCTAAGCCGCCGGTCGGTGGCCCGGCACACTAACACTATTAAAAAAATACACTTCCGTGATGATACGTGTTTGTCATAGTAGGTCACGTTTTCTGTCATGCATGTACATCCATGACAATTTTATGACAGAATCAAGATAGTCATACCTGTGCTGTCGTAGAAGTGTTCCATGACAATACCAAAATTATCATCACGGAAGTGTTCACTTCCATGACGATAAATGACGCGTCATGGAAGTGCTTTCGTCAAGGGTAACCGACACGTGGCATCCACCGTATCGGGTCGCCGTTAAGCTATCGGGCCCAGTTTTGGATGCAATAACTGAAGGAAATATGCCCTAGAGGCAATGACAAAGTTATTATTTATTTCCTTATTTCATGATAAATGTTTATTATTCATGCTAGAATTGTATTAACCGGAAACATAATACATGTGTGAATACATAGACAAACAGAGTGTCACTAGTATGCCTCTACTTGACTAGCTCGTTAATTAAAGATGGTTATGTTTCCTAACCATAGACATGAGTTGTCATTTGATTAACAGGATCACATCATTAGGAGAATGATATGATTGACTTGACCCATTCCGTTAGCTTAGCACTTGATCGTTTAGTATGTTGCTATTGCTTTCTTCATGACTTATACATGTTCCTATGACTATGAGATTATGCAACTCCCGTTTACCGGAGGAACACTTTGTGTGCTACCAAACGTCACAACGTAAATGGGTGATTATAAAGGTGCTCTACAGGTGTCTCCGAAGGTACTTGTTGAGTTGGCGTATATCGAGATTAGGATTTGTCACTCCGATTGTCGGAGAGGTATCTCTGGGCCCACTCGGTAATGCACATCACTATAAGCCTTGCAAGAATTGTAACTAATGAGTTAGTTGCAGGATGATGTATTACGGAACGAGTAAAGAGACTTGCTGGTAATGAGATTGAACTAGGTATTGAGATACCGACGATCGAATCTCGGGCAAGTAACATACCGATGACAAAGGGAACAACATATGCTGTTATGCGGTTTGACCGATAAAGATCTTCGTAGAATATGTGGGAGCCAATATGAGCATCCAGGTTCCGCTATTGGTTATTGACCGGAAACGTGTCTCGGTCATGTATACATAGTTCTCGAACCCGTAGGGTCCGCACTCTTAACGTTTGGTGACGATCGGTATTATGAGTTTATGTGTTTTGATGTATCGAGGGTAGTTCAGAGTCCCGGATGAGATCGAAGACATGACGAGGAGTCTCGAAATGGTCGAGACGTAAAGATCGATATATTGGACGACTATATTCAGACTTCGGAAAGGTTCTGAGTGATTCGGGTATTTTTCGGAGTACCGGAGAGTTACGGGAATTCGCCGGGGAGTATATGGGCCTTATTGGGCTTTAGGAGAAAGAGAGAGGGGAGGCTGCGCGCCCCCCCAAGGCTTAGTCGGAATTGGACTAGGGGGAGGGGCGGCGCCCCCTCCTTCCTTCTCTTCTCTTTTCCCTTTCCTTCTCTCCTACTCCTACTACATGGAAGGGGGGGAATCCTACTCCCGGTGGGAGTAGGACTCCCCAGGGCGCGCCATAGAGAGGGCCGGCCCCTCCCCTCCTCCACTCCTTTATATAGGTGGCCAGGGGGAACCCCATAGACACACAAGTTGATCATTGATCTCTCTTAGCCGTGTGCGGTGCCCCCCTCCACCATAATCCACCTCGGTCATATCGTAGTGGTGCTTAGGCGAAGCCCTGCGTCGGTAGCATCATCATCATCGTCATCACGCCATCGTGCTGACGGAACTCTCCCTCGAAGCTCTGCTGGATCGGAGTTCGTGGGACGTCATCGAGCTGAACGTGTGCTGAACTCGGAGGTGCCGTGCATTCGGTACTTGGATCGATCGGATCGTGAAGACGTACGAGTACATCAACCGCGTTGTCATAATGCTTCCGCTTTTGGTCTACGAGGGTACGTGGACACACTCTCCCCTCTCATTGCTATGCATCACCACGATCCTGCGTGTGCGTAGGAAATTTTTTGAAATTACTACATTCCCCAACAGTGGCATTCGAGCCAGGTTTATGCGTAGATGTTATATGCACGAGTAGAACACAAGTGAGTTGTGGGCGATACAAGTCATACTGCTTACCAGCATGTCACACTTTGGTTCGGCGGTATTGTTGGATAAAGCGGCCCGGACCGACATTACGCGTACGCTTACGCGAGACTGGTTTTACCGCCGTGCTTTGCACACAGGTGACTAGCGGGTGTCAGTTTCTCCAACTTTAGTTGAACTGAGTGTGGCTACGCCCAGTCCTTGTGAAGGTTAAAACAGCACTAACTTGACGAACTATCGTTGTGGTTTTGATGCGTAGGTAAGAACGGTTCTTGCTCAGCCCATAGCAGCCACGTAAAACTTGCAACAACAAAGTAGAGGACGTCTAACTTGTTTTTGCAGGGCATGTTGTGATGTGATATGGTCAAGACATGATGCTATATTTTATTGTATGAGATGATCATGTTTTGTAACTGAGTTATCGGCAACTGGCAGGAGCCATATGGTTGTCGCTTTATTGTATGCAATGCAATCGCCCTGTAATTGCTTTACTTTATCACTAAGCGGTAGCGATAGTCGTAGAAGCAATAGTTGGCGAGACGACAATGATGCTACGATGGAGATCAAGGTGTCGTGCCAGTGACGATGGTGATCATGACGGTGCTTCAGAGATGGAGATCACAAGCACAAGATGATGATGGCCATATCATATCACTTATATTGCTTGCATGTGATGTTTATCCTTTATGCATCTTATTTTGCTTTGTTTGACGGTAGCATTATAAGATGATCTCTCACTAAATTTCAAGGTAAAAGTGTTCTCCCTGAGTATGCACCGTTGCCAAAGTTCGTCGTGCCGAGACACCACGTGATGATCGGGTGTGATAAGCTCAACGTTCATCTACAACGGGTGCAAGCCAGTTTTGCACACGCAGAATACTCGGGTTAAACTTGACGAGCCTAGCATATGCAGATATGGCCTCGGAACACTGAGACCGAAAGGTCGAGCGTGAATCATATAGTAGATATGATCAACATAGTGATGTTCACCATTGAAAACTACTCCATCTCACGTGATGATCGGACATGGTTTAGTTGATATGGATCACGTGATCACTTAGATGATTAGAGGGATGTCTATCTAAGTGGGAGTTCTTAAGTAATATGATTAATTGAACTTAAATTTATCATGAACTTAGTACCTGATAGTTTTTTGCTTGTCTATGTTGTTGTAGATCAATAGCTCGCGTTTAGCTCCTCTGTTTTATTTTTGATATGTTCCTAGAGAAAACTAAATTGAAAGATGTTAGTAGCAATGATACGGATTGGATCCGTGATCTGAGGATTATCCTCATTGCTGCACAGAAGAATTATGTCCTTGATGCACCGCTAGGTGACGGACCTATTGCAGGAGCATAGGCAGACGTTATGAACGTTTGACAAAGCTCGGTATGATAACTACTTGATAGTTTAGTGCACCATGCTTTACGGCTTAGAACCGGGACTTCAAAATTGTTTTGAACGCCACGGAGCATATAAGATGTTCCAAGAGTTGAAATTGGTATTTCATACTCATGCCTGTGTCGAAAGGTATGAGACCTTTGACAAGTACTTTGCCTACAAGATGGAGGAGAATAGCTCAGCTAGTGAGCATGTGCTCAGAATGTCTGAGTACTACAATCACTTGAATCAAGTGGGAGTTAATCTTCCAGATAAGATAGTGATTGACAGAGTTCTCTAGTCACTATCACCAAGTTACTTGAACTTCGTGATGAACTATAATATGCAAGGGATAACGGAAACGATTCCCAAGCTCTTCGTGATGCTAAAATCGACGAAGGTAGAAATCAAGAAAAGCATCAAGTGTTGATGGTTGACAAGACCACTAGTTTCAAGAAAAGGGCAAAGGGAAGAAGGGGAACTTCAAGAAGAACGGCAAGCAAGTTGCTGCTCAAGTGAAGAAGCCCAAGTCTGGACCTAAGCCTGAGACTAAAGTGCTTCTACTGCAAAGGGACTGGTCACTGGAAGTGGAACTGCCCCTAGATACTTGGCGGATAAGAAGGATGGCAAAGTGAACAAAGGTATATTGGATATACATGTTATTGATGTGTACTTTACTAGTGTTTATAGCAACCCCTCGGCATTTGATACTGGTTCAGTTGCTAAGAGTAGTAACTCGAAACAGGAGTTGCAGAATGAACAGAAACTAGTTAAGGGCGGGGTGACGATGTGTGTTGGAAATAATTCCAAGATTGATATGATCATCATCGCACACTCCCTATACTTTCGGGATTAGTGTTGAACCTAAATAAGTGTTATTTGTTGTTTGCGTTGAGCATGAATATGATTTGATCATGTTTATTGCAATACGGTTATTCATTTAAGTTAGAGAATAATTGTTGTTCTGTTTACCTGAATAAAACCTTCTATGGTCATACACCCAATGAAAATGGTTTGATAGATCTCGATCGTAGTGATACACATATTCATAATATTGAAGCCAAAAGATGCAAAGTTAATAATGATAGTGCACCTTGTTTGTGGCACTGCCGTTTAGGTCATATTGGTGTAAAGCGCATGAAGAAACTCCATGCTGATGGGATTTTGGAATCACTTGATTATGAATCACTTGATACTTGCGAACCATGCCTCATGGGCAAGATGACTAAAACGCCGTTCTTCGGAAGAATGGAGCGAGCAACAGATTTGTTGGAAATCATACATATTGATGTATGTGCTCCAATGAATATCGACGCTCGCAGCGGGTATCGTTATTTTCTCACCTTCACAGATGATTTGAGCAGATATGGGTATATCTACTTGATGAAACATAAGTCTGAAACAATTAAAAAGTTCAAAGAATTTCAGAGTGAAGTGGAAAATCATCGTAACAAGAAAATAAAGTATCTATGATCTGATCGTGGAGGAGAATATTTGAGTTATGAGTTTGGTCTTCATTTGAAACAATGAGGAATAGTTTCGCAACTCACGCCACCTGGAACACCACAGCGTAATGGTGTGTCCGAACATCATAACCGTACTTTATTAGATATGGTGCAACCTATGATGTCTCTTACCGATTTACCACTATCGTTTTGGGGTTATGCATTAGAGACAGCTGCATTCACGTTAAATAGGGCACCATCTAAATCCGTTGAGACGACACCGTATGAACTATGGTTTGGCAAGAAACCAAAGTTGTCGTTTCTTAAAGTTTGGGGTTGCGATACTTATGTGAAAAAGTTTCATCCTAATAAGCTCAAACCCAAATCGGAGAAATGTATCTTCATAGGATACCCAAAGGAGACAGTTGGGTACACCTTCTATCACAGATCCGAAGGCAAGACATTCGTTGCTAAGAATGGATCCTTTCTAGAGAAGGAGTTTCTCTCGAAAGAAGTGAGTGGGAGGAAAGTAGAACTTGATGAGGTAACTGTACCTGCTCCCTTATTGGAAAGTAAGTTCATCACAGAAATCTGTTCCTGTGACTCCTACACCAATTAGTGAGGAAGCTAATGATGATGATCATGTAACTTTAGATCATGTTACTAACGAACCTTGTAGGTCAACCAGAGTAAGATCCGCACCAGAGTGGTACGGTAATCCTATTCTGGAGGTCATGTTACTTGACCATGACGAACCTACGAACTATGAGGAAGCGATGATGAGCCCAGATTCCGCAAAATGGCTTGAGGCCATGAAATCTGAGATGGGATCCATGTATGAGAACAAAGTATGGACTTTGATTGACTTGCCCGATGATTGGTGAGCCATTGAGATTAAATGGATCTTCAAGAGGAAGATGGACGCTGATAGCAGTGTTACTATCTACAAAGCTAGAATTGTCGCAAAAAGGTTTTCGACAAGTTCAAGGTGTTGACTACGATGAGAGTTTCTCACTCGTATCTATGCTTAAGTCTGTCCGAATCATGTTAGCAATTGCCGCATTTTATGAAATCTGGCAAATGGATAAACAAAACTGCATTCCTTAATGGATTTATTAAAGAAGAGTTGTATATGATGCAACAAGAAGGTTTTGTCAATCCTAAAGGTGCTAACAAAATATGCAAGCTCCAGCGATCCATCTATGGACTGGTGCAAGCATCTCGGAGTTGGAATATACGCTTTGATAAATTGATCAAAGCATATAGTTTTATACAGACTTGCGGTGAAGCCTATATTTACAAGAAAGTGAGTGGGAGCACTACAACATTTCTGATAAGTATATGTGAATGACATATTGTTGATCGGAAATAATGTAGAATTATTCTGCAAAGCATAAAGGAGTGTTTGAAAGGAGTTTTTCAAAGAAAGACCTCGGTGAAGCTGCTTACATATTGAGCATCAAGTTCTATAGAGATAGATCAAGACGCTTGATAAGTTTTTTCAATGAGTACATACCTTGACAAGATTTTGAAGTAGTTCAAAATGGAACAGTCAAAGAAAGAGTTCTTGCCTGTGTTACAAGCTGTGAAATTGAGTAAGACTCAAAGCCCGACCAAGGCAGAAGATAGAAAGAGAATGAAAGTAATTCCCTATGCCTCAGCCATAGGTTCTATAAAGTATGCCATGCTGTGTACCAGATCTATTGTATACCCTACACTGATTTTGGCAAGGGAGTACAATAGTGATCTAGGAGTAGATCACTTAACAGCGGTCAAAATTATCCTTAGTGGAATAAGGATATGTTTCTCGATTATGGAGGTGACAAAAGGTTCGTCGTAAAGGGTTACATCGATACAAGTTTTGGCACTGATCTAGATGACTCTAAGTCTTAATCTGGATACATATTAAAAGTGGGAGCAATTAGTTAAAGTAGCTCCGTGCAGAGCATTGTAGACATAGAAATTTGCAAAATACATACGGATCTGAATATGGCAGACCCGTTGACTAAACTTCTCTCACAAGCAAAACATGATCACACCATAAATACTCTTTGGGTGTTAATCACATAGCGATGTGAACTAGATTATTGACTCTAGTAAACCCTTTGGGTGTTGGTCACATGATGATGTGAACTATGGGTGTTAATCACAAGGTGATGTGAACTATTGATGTTAAATCACATGGCGATGTGATCTAGATTATTGACTCTAGTGCAAGTGGGAGACTGAAGGAAATATGCCTTAGAGGCAATAATAAAGTTATTATTTATTTCCTTATTTCATGATAAATGTTTATTATTCATGGTAGAATTGTATTAACCGGAAACATAATACATGTGTGAATACATAGACAAACAGAGTGTCACTAGTATGCCTCTACTTGACTAGCTCGTTAATTAAAGATGGTTATGTTTCCTAACCAAAGACATGAGTTGTCATTTGATTAACGGGATCACATCATTAGGAGAATGATATGATTGACTTGACCCATTCCGTTAGCTTAGCACTTGATCGTTTAGTATGTTGCTATTGCTTTCTTCATGACTTATACATGTTCCTATGACTATGAGATTATGCAACTCCCGTTTACCGGAGGAACACTTTGTGTGCTACCAAACATCACAACGTAAATGGGTGATTATAAAGGTGCTCTACAGGTGTCTCCGAAGATACTTGTTGAGTTGGCGTATATCGAGATTAGGATTTGTCACTCCGATTGTCAGAGAGGTATCTCTGGGCCCACTCGGTAATGCACATCACTATAAGCCCTGCAAGCATTGTAACTAATGAGTTAGTTGCGGGATGATGTATTACGGAATGAGTAAAGAGACTTACCGGTAACGAGATTGAACTAGGTATTGAGATACCGACGATCGAATCTCGGGCAAGTAACATACCGATGACAAAGGGAACAACGTATGTTGTTATGCGGTTTGACCGATAAAGATCTTCGTAGAATATATGGGAGCCAATATGAGCATCCAGGTTCCGCTATTGGTTATTGACCGGAAACGTGTCTCGGTCATGTATACATAGTTCTCGAACCCGTAGGGTATGCACGCTTAACGTTCGGTGACGATCAGTATTATGAGTTTATGTGTTTTGATGTACCGAAGGTAGTTCGGAGTCCCGGATGAGATCGGAGACATGACGAGGAGTCTCGAAATGGTCGAGACGTAAAGATCGATATATTGGATGACTATATTCAGACTTCGGAAAGGTTCCGAGTGATTCAGGTATTTTTCGGAGTACCGGAGAGTTACGGGAATTCACCGGGGAGTATATGGGCCTTATTGGGCTTTAGGGGAAAGAGAGAGGGGAGGCTGCGCGCCCCCCCAAGGCTTAGTCCGAATTGGACTAGGGAGAGGGGCGGTGCCCCCTCCTTCCTTCTCTTCTCTTTTCCCTTTCCTTCTCTCCTACTCCTACTACATGGAAGGGGGGGAATCCTACTCCCGGTGGGAGTAGGACTCCCCAGGGCGCGCCATAGAGAGGGCCGGCCCCTCCCCTCCTCCACTCCTTTATATACGTGGCCAGGGGGCACCCCATAGACACACAAGTTGATCATTGATCTCTCTTAGCCGTGTGCGGTGCCCCCCTCCACCATAATCCACCTCGGTCATATCGTAGCGGTGCTTAGGCGAAGCCCTGCGTCGGTAGCATCATCATCACCGTCATCACGCCGTCATGCTGACGGAACTCTCCCTCGAAGCTCTACTGGATCGGAGTTCGTGGGACGTCATCGAGCTGAACGTGTGTTGAACTCGGAGGTGCCGTGCATTCGGTACTTGGATTGGTTGGATCGTGAAGACGTACAACTACATCAACCGCGTTGTCATAACGCTTCCGCTTTCGGTCTACGAGGGTACGTGGACACACTCTCCCCTCTCGTTGCTATGCATCACCATGATCCTGCGTGTGCGTAGGAATTTTTTTGAAATTACTACGTTCCCCAACAATAACCCGTTAACAGCAACGACCAATGGCGATTTTCCATGTGTAAAATTCTCATTGGCCGGAGGAAACACGTGCCAGCTCGTCATTGGGTCAGATAGGTGCCTATGATATGTCGACACGTGCGATGGCCTAACACTGGCCCATTTAGCTTACAAAGGCTGGCCCATTTGACTTGGTCAAAAGCTAGCGGGCCAGCCCAGGAAAAGCCTGTTAACGGTCTGTTCGCATATAGCCCATTTTACAGCCCGGTAACTCACGACCTGTTATGGCGTTCCCGAAATCGGCCCAACAGCGTCATGTGGGTCGTGCAGTATAATACCAGCCTGTTTCATTTTCGGCCCATGTATGGCCCACGACCTCTTTCGGCCCATACATGGCCTTTCGTATCTTTGGGCCCTTTAATGGGCCGCGGTCACTCTGGCCCATAATAAATAGTAATTTTCTTTATGCCCAGTAACGGCTCATGATTCACATGGGTCGTTTTCATCCCGTGTTTGCTTTCGGCCTACTGACGGCCCATACATTCTTGGGCTCCTTTCCGGCCCTCGATTACTTCTGGCTCGTTACTGGCCTGTTCCCCTAATAGGCCAATTTTGGCCCGTGTTTAGAATCGGCCCGTTTGTGGCCTGTTAACCCGTTGCGCCATTTCCAGTCCGTCCTATATTCTGGCCCATTAACGACCCGTTATGCCTGTGATAGAATTAAGCCTTTTGCTGTCTTCCGGCCTGTTAACGGCCCGTTACCGTGCTGGCCCGCTACCAATTACGCCCGTTTACGGCCCATGTGGGCCCATTTATCCGACGGCCCGAGGCCGACTTATTCTACGGCCCGTTGGAGGCCCATTTATCCGACGGCCCGTAGGAGGCCCATGGATCCGACGGCCCATAGAAGGCTGAAGGTTACCACGGTCCGTATATGGCCCATGGTTGTTGCAGCCACTAGCAAACCAAGGAAAAAGAAGACTAGGGAAATAAATAAGCCAGAAACTAAAGCTAGGATATTAAGGCGATTGCACAAATTACATCCACTGGGCATCAAAGTTTGCCACCAGTGCAAATATAGGGAACACCCTACACTATACAAAAATGGCTTGCTGTTTTCTTGAGCCGGTCGCTGCACATTAAGAACAGATTTTGTATCGCAACAAAACAAATTACAACCATAAAACAAAAGGAAGGTTGGCATAAAAGTTAACAGTCCGGCAGATAAATGCACCACCAGAAGTTCAGAAGCTCAGTTCATTTGACCTGACTGTTACGTTTTCATGTTGTACTGTCCGATGGAGCACCATAACATTCGCCTTCATTTCTCCTAGGCTCCTGAACAACATAGCAAATGTCTGATAGTCTGGTTTCAAAACCATGCATATCTTGATGACATCGAACAATGGTTGTCCTTGTTTCACAAAGGGTCTCTGTTAAGGAATGGACTTGTGTCTGGAGCGCAGATATAACATTGTTTTGAGCTTACATATCTTGATCATGAGGCAGTTTGGACGAGATTGCCTTAACAACCAACCCAGTATTATGCAGGAACGTGCTTTTGGCACTGTTAGTGGACAGGTACTGACCCACTGCAGCAAGAGGTGACATTGCGGTTATAGTTGCCTCGTCACCTTCAGAAGGTGGCGGTTCCACCATTTGTTCCATAGCTTTCTGAAAAGTTGAGTTTTTACATTAGTAGTACCAGAACAGAAGATATTAAGGAGGTAGCAAAATCAAAAAAAATAGGTTTGGTCTATATACAGAACTTATTCTGGTGAACCCGTGTAAAATATTAGTTGGATTTTACTGCAAAGTACATAATAAAACCAGGTTCCAAACATATGACCATGTACCATGGCTAATGTATTGTCTATTTCTTCACATTGTATTGACAGCTAAGGATAAAGAGACAAAGTTTATAATATAGTAAGCATAGTATGACATCATTCATATCACAAAACAACTGAGAACAGACAAACACGCAATTGTAACATTGTGTAGACAAGTCCAGCACGGAACTAGATTACAGATCAAGATCAAAGGAACATCACTCCTCTCTTTTAAACCTTGTAAGGTGCAATGATACGCTAAGACAATTGTGTATAAAATTGAAAAGAATAATAGACATTGGCTGCAAACCTTGCAGTTCAATGCACAAGTCAGAGTAAGTAGTAGTTAAAAGGCATGAGGATTAAGGACTTACAACAATGGCTTTGACTGGTGTAGTCATGCCCTTCGTCTTGCTAGTGTGACAGTCCTTAAAGATTTCGAAAGCATTTGGTTCAGGTACTTTTTGGTCCTTGCGGGCTTTCCTCAGCATTTGGAACAAGTCAATATAGATCTAATAACAGGGCACAACGAAAAGAGTGAAACAGCAGCTAATTACAAGAGCCTCGCAGTGTGCAATATAGCTACGAGATCCTGTTGTATGTTGGAATTTCACTTTCATATGGTTGGCCTTGTTCTTTGAATAGTTCACCTACAAGAAGATATATTTGTGAGGCACATGTGTAAATAGGAGTTCAACATGTGATCTGATCACATATATATAACGTACTTGATACTTTGGATCAGACCAGTGTTTAACGAGGCCTCTCCAGTCTTCATCCGATATATTTTCCACTGGAGATGTTTGGGCAAGTTCACTGTTAGCCTTGCCTTCAAAGTGAGTTTTCCTCAAGTTATACCGATACTGTCGCAGAGCAGACTTGAAAACATGGGTGCATGCTTGTCTGGTTGCATCATCTTGGCTATCCAACTTGAACCTCATCTGCTGAAAATTATGGGAGTCTCATTACTAGCAACCTAGAAAGTATGGGACAGAGCAAGACGATATTACTAATTTCCATACATAACCATACTTACAGATAAATGGTCGAGGAAGGTGTTGAACTGGGTTTCGTCTTTGTCATTCCTGTACTGAATCCATGTTGGGAGGATACATGCATGACATCTAACGGCAACCGCTACCTCTGATACTAACTTGGCTGACTCTGTAGCATCACGTGGCCTTTTTAAACCTGCCTCAAAACGGATATCCATTCTTCCTCCTCTAGATTTAGTTAACCTATTGAGCATTATCCCTGATGTCTGTTTCCTCTTGCGCCTAGGTGCTAGTCTAACAACGAACATAGGAAGTGTTAGTGTACATCAAACTGTGAGACTACATATAAAGAAGCATGCAACTGTAACTTGACTCCAGCAACTACCTTCTTGCTGTTGAAGCTCACAAGGTTCATCTGATCTTGCCAACTTGTCTTAGTGTCAAGAGTGCTTCGGAAGTAGTGTCAGGTGGCAAGGGAGCTTGGGAACTTTCCGCTAGCTGAGTTGACAAATAAGTAACTCGTGCAGCTGAAGGTGTTGCAACAACTAGGGCTGTCACTGCTTGTTTGGAGACAGCTATTAGTTTGTATTTGGATTGTTTTGCAGCTGGTGTAGCACGGGGTACCGTGTTTGTACAATTTTCCGGTGGACTTTGACCTTCTATTGCACAATCAGTACCAGCAGAATCTGCATAATTCTTCCGCTTCCGTTTCCATGCGTCCTGAGTACTAACACCATCCCCTACCATTCTATGTTCCTTCCTCTTTCTCTGTGCCATGTCAAGTTAAGCCGACAAGAAAAAGGAATAAAAATTTAGTTCTTCGGAATAAATTGATGCATGATACAGGTGAACTGAACTTTGGTGTTAGACAACCGCATGATAGGAGGATGTAATATGTACAAAAAATAGGATGACATGAGATAATCAGAAGTATGATGTGTAAACTAAGCAGAAGGCATTTCAATAAATTAGAAGCAATGCAATGGAAGGTGGACACCATATGAAAGATGCTAAAAATATCGCTCTGCCAAGTTAACAGTGTCTCTTCATAACTGGCATTTAAACAAATCTGAAGCAGTACAAGAAATAAATCATATGCAAGATGCAAACAACATCACACTACCAAGTTAAAACCGACAAGAAAAAGCAATAAAATTCACTCTTCAGAACTCATTCATGCATGATACTAACAATCACTACCTTGATGTAAGGCAAACACATGATATGAGGATGGAATATGTACGAAAAACAGGACGGCATGGCATATTCACAACTATTTGTGTAAACTAAGCAGAAGTAATTTAATCAAATTACAAGCAATACAAAGCTAGACACCGTATGCAACATGCAAGACAATATCACACTGCCAAGCTAGAGAAAGCACCTGGGATGCCGGTTTCGCCGGTAGAGCGCCATCAGTCCCTGCCTTAATTTTTTCCTTCCTCTTACTTAATTTTATTACCTTGTCAAGTCAAACCCACAAGAAAAATGAATAAAAATTCATTGTTCAAAACTCATTGATGCAGGATGCTGACGAGCACTACTTTAATGTAAGGCGACCGCATGATAGGATGATTGAATGTGTAAGAAAAAAGGACAGCATTGCATATTCATAGCTATGATGTGTAAACTAAGCAGAAGTCATTTCAACAAATTAGAAGCAATGAACGCTAGACACCATATGAAAGATGCAATGAATATCACTCTACCAAGTTAAAACTGTGTCGTCATAAGTGCCATTTCAACAAATTTGAAGTAGTACAAGCTAGAAAAGAATGCGAGATGTAACGTATATCACACTCCCAAGTTAAACGTGTCTTATGATAAGTGATTGTTGCAGGTTACACAACAGTAGTACTTTGATGTAAGAACATGGTGTGATAGACATATATTGTATGTTCTAGAAACAAGAACACGTGTCTTATTCACAAGTATAATGTGTAAAGTAAGCAGATGGAATTCAACAAAATTAGAAGCAATACAAGCTAGACATCATACATAACATGCAACCACATATAACAGTGCCAAGTTAGAGGGAGCACCTATGATGGTCGACTACGGGAGATGTGCTCATCATCAACACAACTACGTTGAGTGTCTATGCATGTGTTGTCATGCAAATCTTCTTGGGGGGTGCCGGAGTAGAATCTGTAGAGGCCCTCCATTTCAGTTGTTTGGAAGGAGCACCTTTATCCACTGCCTTGCTAATTTCCTTTCGCTTTATTGATTTTGCATTGTCACGTAAAACCGACAAGAAAAAGCAATAAAATCCACTCTTCAGAGCTCATTCATGCATGATACTGACAATCACTACTTTGATGTAAGGCAAACACATGATACGAGGATGGAATATGTACGAAAAACAGGACGGCATGGCATATCACAACTATTTGTGTAAACTAAGCAGAAGCCATTTCATCAAATTAGAAGCAATGCAAGATAGACACCACATGAAAGATGTAACCAATATGACTCTGCTAAGTTAAAAGCGTCCCATCATAAATGGCATTTCAACAAATTAGAAGCAGTGCATCCTATAAATCATATGAAAGATGCAACCAATATCACTCTGCATATACTAAAGGTGTCTCATCAAAATTGATTGATGCGGGATACAAAAAACAGTAGTTTTATGTAAGGACATGCTTAATAGATAGATGTACTATGTACCAAAAACAGGAAGGCATGTCACATTAACAGGTATAATGTAGAAACTAAGCAGAATAGCACATGCAATTTATCCAGATTGGAAGAATTACAATCTAGACACTATATGCAACATGCAACCACATATCACGCTGCCAAGTTAGAGCAAGCACCTACGATGGTGGTGTAGGGGAAATGCGGTCATCAACTACATAGCTACGTTGACTATCTTCATCTAGCATTGCTGTTTCTTGAGAATCATGTGGGGAGGCTGACACTTCATTCTTTAAAAGAGGATCTTTTCTTACAGCAGTCCACGAGCCTGACTGTCTCATCATAAGTGATTGATGAGGGTAACAGAAGAACATTAGTTTGATGTAAGAACATGGTTAATAGACAGATGTAGTAGTAGTACCAAAAACAGGAAGGCATGTCATATTCAAAGGTATAATGTGTAAGCTAAGCAGATGCAATTTAACCAAATTGGAAGCAGTACAAGCTAGACACCCGGCTGGAGTGGTGAGCATGATCATCGAGGACGTGAGAGCCTGGTGGGAGGAGGGCTGCTTCGCCACCACCGTGACTTTTTAGTTGGCTTGCAGGCGATGCATGTCTGTGTTGGGCTTGTCACTAGATCGGCCAGTGCCCTGACTAGCTATTTGGCTTCTGGTGCTCCCGGGATGGTGGTTCATGTAAAAAATATCTTTCCTTATCTTAATAAAGACCGACTTTGGCCTTTCGAATACAAGCTAGACACCATATGCAACATGGAACCACATATGACACCGCGAAGTTAAAGCAAGCACCTGGGATGGTGGTTCATGGCGAGCGAGATCATCAACTCCGAAGCTACATTTACCATCTCCATCTGCTGACACTACACCCTTTATAGCGCCCAAACATGTCTTGCCTAAGCACGAAGAAAGCTGGAGCAACTTATATCTTTTATTTCGTGCTTCTATCAACCGGTTGGCAGAGGCTGAAATACCCATGCATAAAAAAACAATAGTGAGAGTATGGGTGAAGTGTGTGCAGAACTAGTGCACTATAAAAGTGGCAGATAGCGGGTGGCTGAAAAATAAATGACAGGAGACATATGATAGCTCTACAGCAGTGCATGGCAAACAAAATTAGATTCTACTCTGTATGATCTTGTAATATATGAGCACATGGATGGCTGGGAAATGCAGGTACTCCTCCAGCACACCACCACATGTGGTCTTATCAAAAGAACAGTCGACTGAAAATAAATAGGTCAGTCGATTTATTTATGAACCGTCCGATCTACATGGAACGGGCAGATGGCCTTCGTCTACCTCCTGCCAGTCACTGTTGACGATCTTTCTCGAACTGCCAGCGACCATCGGCCCAGACCCCTGCCTCCGCCGCCCCGCCCTCCCCTCGACCTCACACCACCGCCGTGCTTGGCAGCGCCCCCGGCCATCCCTTTAAGCCCGGCCGACCTCCAGATCAGTCGCCAGCAGCTCCTAGGCCCCACACACCCCTAAGATAAATACTGAGGCACTGCTTCCCCGGCGTAATAGGTGGACTAGCGCCTGTTACGCCGGGGAATGCTTCCTTTAATTGGGAATCAACTGACCAGGAATTGAAATCCAGGGGGGCGACGGACCTCTAGCTAAGGTGAAATGGTATATGAGGAGAAACCTTGTGCATTGCGAGTTACTAGGAACATCTAGTATCAGGAAGAAGGTGTAGGAAGAAGTGGTCAACTAGTGTCTTCTGTGGGATGAATACCATGCAAGTAGACACGTAAGATTTGCACGAATAAGGAAAGAGGAGTACCAGTTCTGGTTGCCAGTGCTGTGCCATCCTTATTTCGCAGCGATGTTCTTCTTTTTGCCGAGGGAACCGATGTTTTGGAGGAGAGTGGAGCCTTGGACGAACCCATGGCCAAATTGTTGACTGTGTCACGGTATCCGTCTATCAGCGGAGGGGAAGCATATCCGAGGCGGCGAAGGACGGTGTAGCGGGAACAGCTCCGGTGTGGTGGACGGTGGCGACGTTGGAGCGGCAACGGTGAGGCGCAGGACGGCGTGGTTGAACTGGCTCGGGTACGGCGCACGTCGTCGTCCTAGAGGCAGCTCGGCCTCAGCTTCAACTACTAGCCGTGGAGGGCGTTGCGGTTATGGTTGCAGTGGAGGACGACGTCGGGGTATCGGCTCCGACGTGGTGGAGGAGGGCGGCGGTTCATGGGTGGGATGGGGTGGCGGACGGAGGACGCCGGGGTTTCGCGGCTGGTGGAGAGGTAGTTTTGGCGCCCACGGAGTACGAATGGGGAATTAGACGGGGGGTGGGGGGGAGCTAAGGGGGAACCATGTTTCGGTCTGGGACGCGCTTGTTTGAAATTTGGGGAAAGTACAAACTATGCACCCCTCTTAAATTTCGGACCTACTGCTGGCCGGGGGTAGGACGCTAATCCCAGGTGTCCCAAATAGTTGGCAGGAGCGATTTTGGCCAAGCGCATGTGTGTTTAGGCGGCCACGGTGTATGAATGTTTTTCGGAGGCGGTTGCGTGGCGTCTAGATGAAGTTACAAACATACCCCGGTTTAGACCTTTGGACGCCGGTCCGGTAGGTTTCACGGGTCGGAGTTAGAAAAGTAATTTCCTTCTACCAAACATTGGTCTCACGCGGTTTTGGGCGAGTAGAGGCTCTTTTGGCGCTTCGTTAGAAATTTTGAAACAAAAGCATTCACGTTTAGAGTACTCTTGAACTTTGAGGATTGACCTAAATAGACAATGTTAAATTTGACCTTGTATGTTTGAAAACCTCATTAAATTATGCGCTTCTTTTTGAAATTTTGACACTTGAAAATCCTATAACTACGATTATTTTGGAATGGAGGAGGTAAATTTGAATCTATTTTGTACATGACTATATATGCTATTATGTACAAAAGTAGAGCAAAGATTGGTGCCCCCATAATTTAGGTATGATTTACAAATGCCATGATCTCGAATTCAAATAATTGAATTGACTTCATGTTGAATTCAAATTTTTTAAACCACCTTAAGTTGAATTCAAATGTATGCTAGTTCATAGCTAGCTATTTAGAATGTTCATTGTGTAACCATTGTATGTGTAATGTGGTTTACACACACAACATAAACTATACTCACGTTTATATTCAAATTGCTAAAGTGATGCATTGTCTGGAGTTCAAAATACTGACTCTATGGATCAATTATGTCGAATAATAACATAGACATGCTCAAATTCGATAGAATATAGATGTCTGATGGATTAATGACCGTTCCTTATGCGAATTGCAAATATCATGATCCCATCCTAATATTTGGATACAATTTATATTTTTAATCAATGTGTACATCAGTCTTTTACGTGTAGTTTCACTCTCCATAGGCCCCTCCTCACACACGCACTAACTTTCTCTCTCACACATATGCGCACACGGTGTATATCCATCGGTGGTCTCTCACACATACTCACACACTCTCTCCCGAGGTGTCTTTCTCGCACACATGCTCTCGATATCACCCTCCCTCCATCTCGCAACCATTTATGACTGTTTTCACTAACCTTTATCGCGAGCGCTCTTCCTCTCACACGCATACGCATACACAATCCTCATCGACCCTTTCTCTATACATAGACCTGCCTACGTGTCTCCCGCACGCACATTATCTTTAGGTCTGTCTCGCACGCATTGTCTCCACCTCTCTTCCTAATTGACAAATATGATTCCAGCAGAACATTCTGTAGGATGCCCCTTAAAGTTAGGTTGGATGAATGGTACTATCAGAGAGAAGGGGTTACCTTAGTCCGAGGACCTAGGGTTACAAATCCTAGCCGGCTTTGTCAGTGGACACAGAGTCCTTCACGACTCTGGTATCTTTGTCTTGTACGACTAGTCCTCCATGGGTCTCCCTGAATGCGTCACGGGCCGACCAATGTGGCGCAGGAAGGAACCGACCCAAGGGCCTCACCTCGGCCCACCGGACCTCATGTGGTGACACCCCCTCTGCCCCTAGGTCTCGTTATCTTCTCACACCCATACATACCAACACAGACATCACACAAAATATTTTCTCCTCATGCCTCTATCCCCTCCCCCCTTGCATGTACACACTCAAGGGCATCTCTCGCCGTGACATCCTATTCGTCTCTCTCTCAAGACCTCTTTCATTTCTCGTGCTAACTCTCCCACGTCGCCCCCCCCCCCGGCGACCCCTCTGTCCATGCCTCTCTCGAATATGTACACATACCCTCTCTAGGCCCTGCCAAATACGTCAACTACACAATCACACATGTTACATCTTATCACGTACCCCATTGATCTACAAAGCCCTCTCTTCACGTTTACTTCGCATACAACATTCCTTTTGAATAAAACCACACAAAGTGTGGCCAAAAATTTATTTTAGAATTTCTACATATATACAGCATTACAAAGTTATATGGAGTATGAAAGTTAATTTGCATTGCATGGTGCACCCAATGATATTTATTCCGCACTGTGAATTTATATATTTTTATACTATATATAAAGTTAGTCGTAATAAAGAGAAACGAAGAGCATCTCTCTCTCTCCATCGCACACACCCCCTCTACACCCTTTTCACGTACGCACACAAACTATCTCCAGGTCCTCTAAAAGTACGCCCCCAACACATTCACGCATGTTTCATCTTTCTCTCGCGATATATACAGTGACGATCATTGTATTTGAAGCGAAAGCACGATACGTACATTGGACATCAGAATCCACTCATTACGGTCACCATTTACATTTTGTGGTTATTATACAGTCACGGGCTCATCGTACAGCTCTTTATTTGTTCAAGACACGACTAGTTGACCAGTTAAACGCTCCACGTGGCACCTCTAGTGTTGCATCACATTATCTGACTACCATTGGGCCCACCTGTCGGCGTGTATAAGAATGAAAACAAACGATAAAAAAATATTGGACGGTGGTTCGAAGTCATGATCGCGGGCACAGCGAACAAGGTGGCCTTGTATTGGTATGCTGAGCCGTCTGTTTTAAAACACAGAAGCTGGTGTGGTGATTATACACACACGCACGCATGCACACGAACTACATGCACGCAACACTCACACGTACACACGCAGCCACGCACGCAACACTCACATGCACACACGCACGCATGCATGCACACACCACACGACCAACACACCCGCTCACGCTCAAGTGCTCAACCTACACGTCCATGCGCACACATCAGGCCCTGACAGACACATACACAACCAGGTGGTTCCCGCGCACGGGTTGGATTCTTGTCACACCTGCGTAAATTTGTGTTTATCTTACTTTTTTCCTATGTGAACTCACAGGTGGGACCCACAAGGAACATGGTCAATTTAACTAGTCAACATAGTGCCACGCAGACTATTTGGCCGATCAACAGAGTGCAATCCAATGCTGAACGATGAGCAAGTGACCGTATAATCACCGCAAAACATATATAGTGATCGTAATGAGCGTATTCTGATGTCCGGTGACTGTATTACACTTTTCGCTTGAAATACACTGACCGCCAGTGTATTTATCTCTTCTCTCGCTCTCTCCGTGGAGCCGAGTAGGCCAACGTGCCAGTGCCTAAATTGGCGCACACCACCCCATTATTGTTGTACTGGTTTCGTAAGAGCGAACAACCATTCACGTCTACCGTACAAACTGTAGATATGAGTTACAAATGCTATGAAGATGAATACAAATATTTGAATCCATTTTATGCCCAATTTCTCTCTGTAGGCCCCTCCAAAAGTACATCTCTACATGTTCTCGCATGTTACATCTAACAACTATGCAATACAGCACCACTACTGCACTCTAACACAATAAATCATATGTGTTTTTTGTTTTACTAGATCTCATATTGTTACTTAATTATTCAGTCTGCATACATTAAAATTGCCTTTGAAATGTGTGGCTAGTATCATCTACCACGCGGGAAAAATCCCACCCTTGCCAGTTTAATCGGGTTTGTATCAATGGATCATGCGAAACAGCAAAACTATAATAGTACTACAGTATAAGTAATAGTTCACTGGGCCACCATGTCGTGTACTCCTCCGTCGTGAGAGTGGAGCACTCGCTTTCTTAAATGTTCCAGTACCTTTCGCCGACATGTGGGACATCAAGCAACTTGGTCTACGTGCCATACCGAAATAACAGTGCAGAGGAGCAGGGGTGAAGCACCCCGGTCATGGCGCCGGCGTAGTAATGAGCAATGAGGCGTCAAATCACAAAGCTGCACCTTTCCCGCAGTTAAGTTGGAGGGACAAAATGATGCTAAAAAGAAGAAGTTGGAGGGACAAAGCAACCATCATTTCACTCGTTGCTGAATCCACTTCTCCCTCATCTTCTTCAAGTTAACCACGTGTTGCTTCTACCATTGTTCTACCTCATGTGGGATGTGGATCGGCTTGGTAAATCACTGACACGTGGGACCGCATGTTAGCAAACCACCAGGACAACGCCTTCTAAAAATAAGAAACCTCCCCCGCCTTCCTCGCGGCAAATCACCTCCTTTTTACTAATCTTAATATAATTTTTTAGATCAATATAATTGAGATTTGTATAGATAGCACACAGGAGCAAAACCAAGTGGTACGGTTAAGGGCATCCACAATGTGTAGCCAAATGTGAAAATAGCTTTTGGCATCGATGGGAACCATTGTGGAGGGTGCTGCCAAAGCAAAGAAGAGGGAACCGAAGCTCCCTAATTGATTGATTGAAGGAATAGAAAAATTCAACCTTTCTCCTCTTTCTCCCATGCTTGGACGCATGTACAGTATAGAGCATAGAGTCTACTCCCTTATCCCTTCTATCACAAATCACAAAGCAGTGAGGCGTCAAATCAGAAAGCACGGATGAAGCAACCATCATTTCACTCTTCGCTGACTCAGCTTCTCCATCATCTTCTTCGAGAAACCACCATACCGCACTAAGCTGGACGGATGATGCTATTGTGTAGTAGTACATTTATGCCTCCTTTGGTTCAATGAACTTCCTGGATGCAAAGAAGGCAGTTGTCTCGGCTTGCAGGCGGCACTTGTGAACGACTTACCGTGGTCACCCTCAATGGTGTGCTCCGTCGAACGCACTTTGCCAAAGCCACAACGTTCGAGATATCATCAACGTCACTGCAATGGGGAAGGAAGTCAAATAGCTACTACCTCCATTTTTTTGTATACAAGGCCGTATCAAAATTACAATTTGCAGAAGGCCACTAACACTAATCAAGGCAAAATTGATGTGGTTTGCCTCGTACTAGCAAACAAGGACATTAATATACCCTTGCATGCATGCGGAAGTGAGAAGATTGGTTTGCATGGCGCTGCTTTAATCAAGAAATGAGGAGTGAGATGGTTAGCTCTTTGGGTGTTGGAGAAAAAAATACGCATTAATTGACACATCAAACGAGGATTTGTATCGATCAATTCCACGAAGGAAACCCCCCCCCCCTTTCTTTTTTAACACAAGTTGTACTACATACTTGTATCCTATTTGGATATAGGCCTTGCATTGCCATACTTTGCCACACATTTTTGCCAAGCTTGCCTAAAGTTTTTCAAAATGAAAAGGAGGTACACTTGCGCACGGCTGTCGCGGTTGCACCGCACCCTCACACTGTCACACAGTCGCTCCTGCACGCCGCAAACCCAACCAAAGCAACGCACCCTCACTGACACGTGCTACCGCATGTGATCAAACCAAACTCAGCCATCCTACCGCTGACACATAATTTTCATTCATACAGTATGTTTATCCAACCGCATGTTGGGGAAGATCCGTGCGGCCCGGGCGGTGGTCTGTTAGGGAAGAAGAAGAGGTGACGAAGAAGAAGGGTTAGGAGACGTAGGATATTCATCCAGCCGCCTGAAATGGTCGACTGACCCAAATGATGAAAGTCAGGCAACTTGCATAAATATATGTTTTTACACAGCAAAAGATCCCTAAAAACAACAACATAAAGAAAAACTATCATTGCTCGCGGAACGAGACGGCCTCGTCGTCTTTGGCTGCCAGTGCGAACCAGCCGTAGCTGCCGACGTGTGTCTCCGCACTGTGGTTGTCCTCGGCCTCTAGCTACACGTTCACACGGAGCGTGCGGGCGCTCTGCACAGACGCGAGCACCGCCCGGTTCATGTCCACGACGTTCGGTTCCGCCTGCAGGAGGGCCTCGATGGCAGCGGCATCCATGCGCTCCGTGTCGAGTTGAGCCTCCGCCGCCCAGTTCAAGTCCAGGACTTCCGGTTCCACCTGCAGGAGGGCCTCGATGGCAGCGGCATCCGCGCGCTCCACGTCGAGTTGAGCCTCCACCGCCCAGTTCAAGTCCAGGACATCCGGTTCCGCCTGCAGGAGGGCCTTGATGGCAGCGGCATCCACGCGCTCCGCGTCAGGTTGAGCCTCTGCCGCCCGGTTCACGTCCACGACATCCTGTTCTGCCTGCAGGAGGGCCTCGATGGCAGCGGCATCCGTGTGCTCCGCGTCGAGTTGAGCCTCCACCTCCCGGTCCTACTTTTGGATCGCCAGGTTGAACCGCTGGTCCGCCTGCACCATGGGGGACGCAGACGCCGGCACGAAGTCGATGTCCATCGTCTCATACTCATCGGGGGCCTTCTACGCCGTGCCCTCCGCCATGAACATTGGATCGGCTTCCTCCTCCTCGGAGCTTGGCTCCAGAGAACTCGGGGATTGGCCCGCCACAAAGCGAGCTTGGGAACGGAGGTCTGTGGTGCCGAGCGCCGCCGCGATTTCTGCGCGGCGCTCTCGCGTCAGCATCTTGTAGTACATGATCTTGCGGCGCACCATGGCTTTCCGGCGAACTAGCGGACGGCTGATGCGGGCTAGGGGATCGAAAGGTGGGGGAATGGGCTGGAGAGGAGGTGTGGTTTTGGGGAAGTGGAGACCTGCCGGCAAGTAGCTGGCGTAGGCTGAGCAGCAAAGGTTCTGGTGTGAATAGTGGTTCCGATGACGACCGGTCAATCGGTTTTGACTGTGCGGAGTTTGCAAAGCCGAACGGCTGGAGCCTGGAGAGTTGTGGGGTGGGATGGGACCAAAGTTTTGGAGTTTCACATGACAGATGTCCGGACCTCCCCGCCGTTCCTGTCGACAACGAGGCGGTGACTTCGTAAATCTCAAGATGACTAGCAAGATGCCCGTGCATTGCACGGAACATCAGGATGCATTTTTTTACAAAACACCTATTGTGATTGACCCATGCAGGAGTAATCCCATGTGTAAAAACTAATGATATCTCGAAAATTTCATCAAAAAAATGGTATGTCGAGAATTTCATTGAAAAATGATATCTCGAGAAAGATGAGAGATAAGGTGAGGAGGAGTGTGGCGCAGTGGTGATTGGTGGTCAGACTTAGCGGAGGCATGGGGATGGACGACGCCGGCAGCGGCCACCATGCCAGATTGTTCCAGAGGCTTTCTTTTTTAATTACTCAACAATGAAGTTGTAGGAGATAAGGATGAACAAGAGAGGTGCGGGTATCTTTTTGCAAAATTGCCATAGTTTGATTTCTATCCGTTAGATATAGATCGGACGGTCTATATTGCAAGATGGCAGGCACACCATCATCACCGAGAGTAGAGATAAGAGTAGAGATATATTCTAGATATGACAGCTCAGTCTCTCGAAGGTGCTCATAGGGGTAGGGTGTGCGTGTGTGCATTCATAGGGGTGAGTGTATGCACGCATGTATGAGGGCTTGCGTCTGTACTGTGTTCAAAAAAGGAGTATTCGAAGTATGCAAGTTCATAAGGAACGGACGATGTACATCACTCTTGTCGCGTTCGTGTTGCACCCCGGCACGGTGGACCCTGCACGTCACTCACCGAATGGAACATGCTTCGTCTTGCGTTTTCGCTCGCTTGTGGGACCGCAGTTGAGAGCAAACCGACGTTCGTCCCCCTCCCCCACCCACGTCATTTATGGATACTACTAGACTAGAAGAGAGAGAGGTTGGCCGAGTGTTAATGAGGCCATACTGACGCTCGAATTTGGCGGGGAAAACAGGGAAACCGACATGTGGGGCACACTTGTTGGGATGATGTGGTGCAGACTAGTCCAATGGAGGAGTTGGCCCATGACCACCTCACCACCGGCAACCATTCATGCGGGTCGTGGGGGCCAGCAACGTGGCGCAGCTCCCGCACCGCCTCTGGGCACGGTGACCGCAGTGAGTGACACGCTCATCGCCGCTGGACACACTCGGCTTCAGGGTGCCGAGGGTGGCGCTGCCGCTGTGGCACGACCAGCAGATCAACACCCGGCTCGTCGAAGATGCACATGGCGCTGAAGTGTGCGCGCGCCGCGACGCGTCTGCGGAGTGTTCTAGTGCGGCCAACTGCATCCCCAGCACCTAAGACCATGCCGGGTCGTCTTTCAATGACATGTGGGATCGCATCTGAGCAAAGGGCATGTCCAACGTTGCCACGCCCGCAGTTGACTACCCTGGCACACAATAAACCCTCGTCCCTCGCGCCGTCGCGTGTGTGCATTCCCAGTCGGTGCCAGCTGCCCGCATTCATGCTGTCCGTCCGTCCGTATGCCTTCATTAAGCAGGCTCGCTACCCGAGGAACCAACTCCGCGACTTATCGACGCACCCAGATGCTTGGCCTCACCGGAATGCGCTACTTAAAGCGGCAACGCCTAGCTAAACTCCACACCATAGCGCATCCTCCTACCTAGCACCACATCCACCATGACCGTGAGCGGGAACGCTCTGCAGGAGAGCTTGTCTTCGGGGATGAAGCTCGAGGTCGCCGCCCTCGCTCAACTCGCCACTCGCAACGCAATACCGGCGTAGCCGGACGCAGATGCGACCGCATAAGTAGTGGCCATGCTAGCGGCCGATGACGGGAGCACCGCCAGCCACGTGTCCTACTTGCCGCCGTCCAACGTTCGATGGCGCATGTGGCAGGTGAAGCGACAGATTGTCCACGTCCATCATCATTGACCTCATGTCCACCGGCACCGCTGAGGTCAGGGACTCCTCCGAGGATGAGTAGAGCATGGGAGGCGGCAGGGCATGGTGTGCCAACTAGCCGATTCGTCTCCCATGTTCTACTCTTCCTCACCGGAGACCGCACCTTCACTTCACGGGTCTTGAACCCTGCCGCCGTTCATGGAGATGGCAGATGGAGGACATTGTTGTCGATGCGGAAGTACAAAGGAAAGTGGACGTCGGTCGCCGCCATAGAATAGGTTTAGGGTGGGGTTTCTTTTCTTTTTCTGTCCTACAAAAGTTCGAAATGTAATGAAAATCTGTCGTGTTTGCATGAATCTCGTCCAGTGTATATGAACTTTCACAATAATAGTAAGATATATTGTATGAAAATATATTGAATGATGATTCGTTTTTGTGTGTATAAACTTGGTCTAAGTTTAGAAGGGTTGACCCGAGACAAAGCTAACATGCGAAGTAAATAAACACATAGGTATACATACACAATTTATCTTAGGCACTCCAATAGTACGCTCACTACACATTCACGCATCTCACATCTTTCTCTCGCTCTATCTGTCAAACCAACTAAGCCTTGTCCTAAAAAATAAAGTCCTAAAAAAACCAACTAAGCCAACCTCCCAGCATATCGCGCGGGAAAAGACCGGCCGCGCCGTTTTAGTCGGGATTACCGGATTACTAGTAGTGGTATCGATGGATCGCACGAAGCACCAAGTTTAAAAGGAAAAAGGCGGTACACTCACAGCACGCCTGTCGCGGTCGCATTGCACCCCTCACACGGTCGGTCCTGCACACGGCTCACGCAAATGAAACGCGCTTCGGCTTGCCTCTTCACTGACACGTGGGACCGCATTTGGAGAAACCGACCATGCGCCAAACTCCCCCGCCCACCGCGTGAAAATTCCCCCCAAATCCCAAATTCAACTACCCTTCGGCCAACTAGCCAATAATATTCCCCAAACCCACCTCCCCCCGGCCCCCTCCACTCCATTCGCTCCGCCAAAGCCGCCCTCCCTGTCGCGCCGATATGTCGGTGCCGCGGTTCGTTGAGGGGACGCATGGCGATCCTCTCGCTCCCACAGTACGCTCTCGTAGACTGCCGTCCTCCAGCTGCGTCGCCACCGCTGGCGACGTTCTTGTGGAGACGCACGGCGGTCAGCTTCTCCAATGATACGCGCATTCTAGACTGAGGTGCCGTGCATGTCGGAGTAGCGCTGAATGTTAGCTGATAGACGCTGTTAATCTCACTGTTTGCCAAAATAGTTAAAGTCAATATGCTCTGCTTAAGAAGCTTCCTTGCCCTGTTCTGCACTCAATCTGCTTTGCTGAGATGGCATGCCATGCCCGATTAGTTGCTAAAATATCCTGCCATATATTTA
This sequence comes from Thinopyrum elongatum, assembly GCA_011799875.1. NCBI lineage: Eukaryota > Viridiplantae > Streptophyta > Magnoliopsida > Poales > Poaceae > Thinopyrum > Thinopyrum elongatum. Next base: position 467,421,927 of record CM022300.1, read on the forward strand.
TTGTGAAGTAGATTGCCATGGTCTAGTAGCCAATCTGTTAGGTGAAATAGCTCGACACTGTTTTATACTCGATCTTTGTTGCTGAGATGGCCTTCGATGGCTATGTGCTCGGCCTCATTGACTGCTGAAATAGCTTGCCATAATTTAGCACTCAAATCTGCTAGCTGAATTAGCTTTACATATATTTCCTTACTTAGATCTGCTTGTCCAAATATCTTGCCATAGCTTTAGACATCGACCTAGGTATTTTTTTCTAGACTTTATAAAAAAAGCATATATGTTTTTCCTGTAATATCTAGTAGAAGAACTAATTTGTATGTCTAACAGATGGACATGACTTGGATAACTTCTACTCGAAGATTCTCCGCTGCATATGTCGAGGGGGTTGAAAACTTCATGAACTTTATTAGAGCTGAGTACGGTGGTCCGAAATCAGATGTGCTCTGCCCGTGTAGCAGTTGTATGAATTCAGTTACGAGACCCCAGTCAACTGTGCAAAATCATCTACACTTGTATGGGATGTCGGTCACATATACTAGGTGGGTTCATCATGGTGAAGCTATGAACGTCAATGTTACTGACTATGTGGAAGCAGCAGATCACCATCTTGATCTGCCTGATGCTCGGGTGGAAGAGGAGGAGGAGGAGGAGGTGGTGATGGCGGAGCCAGTGAGCTTGACCAACATTGAAACAATGCTACAAAATGCTCGCGCATTTCGTGAACTTTCACCTGCAGAAGAAAAATGGTGGGCCCGCATGTTGGAACAATGCAACGTGGCAGTCACCCCAGGAAATAAGCTGTCAGTATTCTCAGCTATGGTCACCTTTCTTTAGGTGAAGACATCTGAGCAGATGACCAACAAATCATTCGATGCGATGTTGGCTGCTTTCCGCAAATCTTTCCTAGATGCATCTAAGCTGCCACACACCTACAGTAAAATGAAGAATTTCCTTCGTGCAGTTGGAATTGGATATGATATGATCCATGTTTGTAAGAATAATTGTGTTCTATTCCGGAAGGATTATGCCAACTTAAGTGAATGCCCAAAATGCAAATCATCAAGGTGGAAATATGGTGATGCTATGAAGAGGATTCCTCATAATGTTTTGAGACATTTTCCAATTATACCAAGATTGCAGAGGTTGTTTCATGATACTAAAACAAGAGAGGATGTACTGTGGCATTCTAGGAACCAGGAGTACAGAGATCAGAATGTAATGAGCCATCCATCTCATGGTAGTGACTGGAAAAGTTTCAATCAGAAACACAAAAAGTTTGCTACTGACCCGAGAAACATTAGACTTGGCTTAGCTACAGATGGATTTAACCCATTTGGCCACCAGAGCACCACATATAGCATGTGGCCAGTGCTTGTTATTCCTTACAACATGCCATCAAATGTCTGCACCAAAGAATCAAACTACATGATGGCCTTGCTCATCCTAGGTCCAAAAAGTCCTGGAAAGGATTTTGATTTATTCATGGAGCCTCTTGTGGAGGAACTTCAACAGCTATGGAGGAGTGTTCTCACTCGAGACCTATATAGCAGCCCACCAGCTGATTTCTTTCTGCATGCTGTTATAATTTGGTTCATCCATGATTATCCGGCTTTGGGCACTATGTTAGGGCGAACGACACATGGTTACAATGCATGTGTTTGCTATGACAAGAATCCGCTGTCATACGCAATACTTAGCAAGATCTGTTACATTGGACACCGCCGTTTCCTTGCCAAGGACAAGTTGTGTCCTACAAAATACCAAAGACATGTGTTCAATGCAAAGCATGAAAACCGTGATGCGCCAAAGCGGCTCACCGGCGATGAGTTGCAAGAGGAATTAGAGAAGGTCAGGCATATTACACCAGGAAACCATCCTGATAATGGTAGCAGGAAAAGGAAGCGTGGCAGGGCAGAAGAGAGATTATTGTTTACCTGCAGGTCCACTTTGTGGGACTTGGAGTATTGGAAAGATTTGGATCTGCGGCATAATCTTGATGTGATGCACATCGAGAAAAATATATGTGACAGCATTATCGGCACACTTCTTAATATTGAAGGCAATACGAAAGATACCTTAAAATCTAGGATTGATTTGACACACTTGGGTATCAGAACCGATTTGCAGGTGAAGGCTGATGGTGCATCACGGGATATGGCACTAGCTGTGTACGCCTTGGACAAGGTAAAAAGAAAAGAATTCTGCAAGATCCTGTCATGTGTGAGATTCCCACATGGATTTGCTTCCAACCCTGAAAGGAGAGTCAGTGCAGATGGAAACAAGGTACAAGCGTTGAAAACTCATGACTGCCACGTCCTACTTCAAAGGGTTTTACCTGTTATCCTTAGAGGATTGGGCCGCCCTGACTTATACAGAGCAGTTGTAGAGTTGTGACAATTCTTCAGGGAACTCTGTAATAGAAATATCAGGATAGATGCTTTGGAGCGTCTTAGAGACAAGATACCAACTATCCTATGCGACCTTGAGAAGATATATCCTCCAGCCTTCTTTGATGTGATGGTGCATTTGGTTGTTCATCTACCTGATGAGGCACTACTTAGAGGTCCAGTACAGTATGGCTGGATGTACCCTACTGAAAGGCGGCTAGGCACTTTCAAGGGCTATGTTAGGAACAGAGCTAGACCTAAGGGTTCCATTGCAGAGGCCTACATTGCTACAGAAGCATTGACATTCTGCTCAAAATACATTGAAACAGCTGATCAGCTTAGCAAAAAGGTGGGTGAAGACAATCCCGAGCTCAATGTTTTTGATTATTCTGTTCGAGTTACAGGAAAGAGTCGACAAGATGACAAACCTAAAGATTTGGAAAAATGGTTTGGTATGTGTTGAATAACTGTCCTGAGATTCTACCTTATATCGAGTAAGTGCAAAGTACCGCAGCTTATACATCGTAATCTACTAAACTTGCAGCACATTCTTATATATTTAGATGTTTGACGCGATCACTATGTTGTGCAGCATCTACAAAAAGGAGTTACTGGCGCAAAATCCAAGAAACATTGACAAACTGGTTATGGCAGGATTTGCGAAATGGTTCAAGAGCCGTGTAAGCTTTTGAATTACACTATTAGTTTTTTTAATATATTGAGTACATAAGATGATCAGCTTGTCTATTTTCTAACCATAGGTTCAGAAGATGCGGGAGGATGGGCAGGCAGTTAATGATGCCCTTTACGCACTAGCAATGGGTCCTGATACCCGGGTAAGACATTATGAATCTTGCCTTGTTGGAGATGTGCGCTACAACACCCTTGCACACGACGAAGGCAGGAAGACACAAAATAGTGCCGTCATGAGCATGGATATGTACGGCGATGACACAACTAAAATGTATGCTAACATAACAGACATTGTTCAGTTGCAGTATATCTCCAGTTTTGAGGTTCATCGATGTGTGGTTTTGTTCTGCTGTCATTGGTACAACCTGTTTTCCAGGATCGCAAAACCCAAAGCTGATGATTATTTCAAATCCATCAATGTCAAGGCGGCGTACCACACCGACGAGCCTTTTATTTTGGCAAATCAAGTAACACAGATATTTTTATTGTAAGACACATATGCACGTAGTGATAACTGGAGAGTATTGCAAAGGTTTGAGCAGAGGAATTTGTTTCATGAAGTTGCACAACAAGATGATGCTTACGCTACTCCTGATGTAGAAGATTCCACAGAAGTTCGTAGTATCTTTGAGGACCATCACGTCAATAAGGCTAGCAAAAAGATTCCCTGTTGGGCTGTGGACGTACGAGAGTTGATGGATAAGAGGCCAACGTTCGAGGACATTGAGGATGAAGAAGAAGATGACACTGGGGGGAATTACGATTCAGACTGATACACATGGCGAAGATGTTGACGCTGCTGCTGCGGATGATGATTAGATTGCTTTTGTCATATTTGCCTGTGAAAGACGACTTTTTATCTACTATATGTGAAATTGTGTTTGCTGTGACAACTGAAACCTGATGAAGTTATTGTTTAGTATTTTGCTGTGAGAACATCACTTATTATGTATGTTCATTTGTGTTTGGTGATTGTATGATGACTAAAACATGATGACATTGTTGTTTAGTTGTACTCATATTTGGCTGTGAAACTTGTATTTGATGACATAGTTTGCTGTTCGACTACAATTTGCTCTACGTCTTCGAATGGGAACGAAGCTGACCCGACAGGGCCTCCAGCCGCCAAAGCCAAGCCAGCGCCGGCGGGACAGCCTGCTCTCGCCTCCCACGGCTGGCTGTGCTGCCGTGCATGCATCGCGGCCACATCGCACCATAAAACTCTGCGCATCTTCCCCGGCTCCTGTTCGTTCCCATCCGAGTCCTCACCATCGTCCTCCGCCTTGGTTCGCTCGCCGAGGCACCGCCCTTCAGTGTTGTCAACATGGTCAACAACCGAGAGGAATAAGGAGATGACTATACATGGTGAGGATGACAGTAGGGACCCACCAGGATCATGGCAGTAGGCAAGCAAGTGCCTCCTTTATTACAAGAAAAAAAAGGGTTCCTCCTGATGGTTTCCTGACATCTGGGTCGCACACCACTTTCAATGTAGTCAATAAGCGAGATAACTGCATAAGGAGCGGCTGACACCCGGGACCCAGTAGCTCGCGCAGTTTTTTTTTCGGGACGGAGAAGGGTATCAACTAGGTTGTGCGGGAGCTGTGGCCCGTCTAGCCAGGCTTTTATTTCATATGTTTACCACATGACCAGCCCAGTTTTTTTCCTTTCTGAAAATGGCTAACCCAGCTATTTTGGTTTTTTGCAGAATAACCAACGTAGGCCTACTTGCTTTTCTACGCCCTGCTGGGCCAGAAATCTTTCAAGACAAGGAGGGATGCATTCGGGCTTGCCCAGAAAATGGGCTATAAGTAATAAGAAATGGGCTATATGTAATAAGAAATTGGCTGTAAAATGAAAAAATACAGCAAACAGGCAATTAGTTCCAAAATACTTTTTTTCTTTCGGATTTTGATATTTTAAATTTCATTGTTTTTGTGCGGGTAAAATTTCATTGGATTTAAATTAAGGTATGTTTAGTTTTTAAATTAATTTGAATCTGGCTAGAAATTTCAGGCTATATGCTGTTTGGGACAGATTTGGAGGCTGACTTGTGGGTCTACTAGGTTGACGTGTATGAAAGGCTTTGTCAACTTAGTCCACAAACGATTCTAGCAGCAGTGACCGTTGGATGTTAATCCAACGGCCGTGCTGCTTCTTCAATATCTAATCTTCTTGCTCTAGCCGCCCAAACCAGCGCCGGTGGGACTGCCTGCTCCCGCCTCCCGTGGCCGGCTGTGCTGCCGCACAGGTCGCACCGCCCCACCCTACTCCATCGCTAGCCAGACCATTCCTCTACTCACCCACACCTCCTGTTATTTTCCGGTGACGGCAGCCGAACTAGTAAACCCCTCATACTCCCCACCGCGTGGGCAACCACTGCCGAGTCTTCCTCGGCTCCGGGTCATTCCCTTCCTAGGCCTCACCGTCATCCACCGCCCTGGTGCTATCAGCGCGGCGTGGTGAACGTGGTCAACGAATGAAATCCATCGGAAGAGGACTGTACGTGGAGAGGCTAAGAACTAGCTACACGACTGTACGCAAGTAAGGGCCTCCTTATTACGCGCAAAATAATGATTCCTCCACCTGACAGTGGGGACCCACCGGAAGGGCCTCTGTATTTCGTGAAAAAATGTTCCTCCCGCTGACAGCTCAAACCCACCAGCTATATCTTTGCACGCAAGGAAGTGCCTCCTTATTACGCACAAAAAAAAGAATACTACCCCTGCTAGCTGGGACCCACCATATTTGGAGGCTGACATGTGGGCCTACTAAGTAGACGGGGATGCAGGATTTGTAAACTTAGTCAATATAAACGATTCTAGCTGCAGCGACCGTACGATGTCCATCCAACGCCCGTCGTGCTTCTTCAACCTCTGGTCTTCTTGCTCCAGCCGCCAAAACCATCGCCAGCCGTGCCGCCTACTCCTGTGTCCCGTGCCGGCTGTGCTGCCGCGCAAGCCTCACCACCCCACCCTATTACCATTGCTGCCCTAGCCATCCCTGTACTCACCCAGACCTCCTGTTATTCTCCGGTGACGGCAGCCTCACACTGCAGCCAAAGCAGTAAACCCTCGTACTCCCCTCCGCGTGGGAAACAACTGCCGAGTCTTCCCCGGCTCCTGGTCATTCCCTTCCTAGGCCTCGCCGTCGTCCCCACCTTGGTGCTCTCGACGCGGCGTGGTCAACGTGGTCAAGGAACGACTTCCATCGGAAGAGGACTTTATGTGGAGAGGCTGACAGTTGGGTCCACGGCCGCAGCAAGGAAGTGCCTCCTTATTATGCGCAAAATAATTATTCCTCCACCTGTTAGCAGGGGCCCATCGGAAGGGCCACCGTATTTTGCCAAAAAAACTTTTGCCCCCTGACAGCTGGGACCCACCAGCTACATCTTCGCACGTAAGGAAGTGCGTCCGTACTACGGGAAAAAAATGATTCTTTCCCCTGACAGCTGGGACCCACCAGCTATATCTTCGCACGCAAGGAAGTGTGTCCTTATCCTCCTTGATAGCTGGGACCCACCCGATCGAAGCGTACGTAATGTTGTCTGTCTGGTCGCGAACGTGTGCGTACATAATGGTCGATCGGTCTCTCTGCAGCGATGAACTGTGGCCGAGTAAGGAGCGGCATGTGTCATAGTAGAGGCGCGGACGTAGCATGTCACGGAGTCCCGTCTATATCGTGTACACGTACGTACAGCCACGCTGCAAGAAAGTATATACGGCTACGTACGTACATACGGGCGGGGTCTCGAACGCGTACAGCGACGTCGTCCTATTCATCGGCAGCCAACCGGCTGGGTCGCAACGGAGGAAACAGCGTCGTGTTCATCGGGAGGCAACCGACTGGGTCAGAATACGTTGTGTTCATCGGGAGCCAAACAGCCAACACAAGGTCTGGCGTACCACAGAACGGAGGAAACGGCCTTCTGTTTGACCACGTACGGTCGAAACAGGGTTACTGTTCATCGGGAAGGGTCTGGCGTACCGCAAAATAGAGGAAACAGACTTTTGTTCAAGGGTCTACAGTCAAAACAGGGTCTTGTTGATCGGGAGGGATCTGGCGTACCGCAAAACGGAGGAAACGGACTTCTGTTGGAGCGCCTACGGTCGAAACGGGGTCCTGTTTATCCATGGGCTACTATTCATCCAGCCTCCACCGGCTACTGTTCATAGAGCCTCCACGGGGTCCTGTTCATCCACCCCCAACCGGCTGGGGTGCGGCGGCCTCCTCGGGGTCCTGTTCATCCAGTGGCAACGGCCTACTACCATGGGGTCCTGTTCATCCAACCCCCACCGGGAACTATTCATCCACAGCCAACCAACCGGCTCGACTCACCACGTTTTGACTCGTTCTACGTACCGCACGCATGGTAGCAACGGTCACTGTTCATCGAGAGGCAACCCAACACCGGCTGGCTACGTCTCGCACGGGGGCTCGATCGGCTTCAGTAAGTAGCAGCAGTGATCGATCGCTCGGGTTCAGTTAGCAGCAGCAACGAAGGAATCGCTCGGGTTCAGTCAGCAGCGAATGAATCGCACAGGTTCAGTTAACAGCCAAGGGATCGATCGCTTGGGTTCAGTAACGTAGCTAGTGCGATCGCTCGGGTTCAGTTAGCCAATGCCTCGCACACACGCGCGTACACTAGAGAAACGCGCAAACCTTCGTGCATCGCTCGGCCCCGACCACCCACCGTAACCGGGAACTCCCCGATATTTTCCTCGCCCTCACTTCTACCATGATTATTTCCGTCATGGACGGCCCAAAGAATGTCATGCAGGTGCGTCTCCGGCCCGCCCAGGACGAAAAGCCCATTTTCTGTCATGATTTTTTGTCATAGAAGTAGGAGCCCACCACATCTATGATGATACATGTTTTTGTGACAATTATCATCATAGAAGTGTCATAAGCATGAGAGAAAAAGATTTCGTTCGGGCCAAAATGTCACGGATGTGTCTTTTTTTGTAGTGTGAGTCGAGGAGGAGGAGGTCGTACGTTGATGGATGCATCTTTCTTCTTGCCTCCTGTAACCACCACTGCGATTGCATCATCGTGGCCTTAATTCTTATTGTGCTATCGCATTCTCGTTCCATTCAATAAAGACATGTGCGATCCCTTTGCTCACATTTGGAGGCAATTATATGCATCACTGTAACTAGTACTCCATCTGTCAATTTATAAGTTGTGCTTACCTTTTCCATCAACTTCGTAATTTACGTTCGATGCTTGACCCGACCTACGAACTACTCCTAAATTCAAAAACTGAGACCGAACTTATAAATTCAAAACTACTCGTGCAGCACGCCTGTCATGTTCGCAAGTTCAAAACAAGAAACTGGAACACATACATGAAGCATGTCTCCCTTCCCCATCACATACCACACTGTCGTTCCGCCCCCCCCCCCCCCAGTCAACTCGCATTGGCTAGGCTTTATATGACTACAACATGTGGGACCGCATGTGACCAAACCGACGATGCGCCAACCTAGCTACTACCCTGCTTATCTGGCGGGAAAAGCCCTGCCCTAGTGTTTCTAATTGTTATTTCTATCTATCGATCGTGCCAAGGAGCAGAATCAAATGTTACAATTTATACATGTTTCTCTACTCCTATAAAAGACTCAGTTGGTGATGATGGTGTGTCTGCCATCCGTCATTTCTGACCATTAGATCTGCATCTAACGGCTGTGAGGTAAGTTGTGGCATTTTTGCAACAATAGCCCACTTCTCTGCTCCAATTTGCAGAAAACCCCTTATTATATTGAAAGCAACCACATCCCTCCCTCACCTCATCAAAACAGCCTGAGAAATATATTTGAGTGAAACGTAATATATTTTTAGTGGTATATGTATATCAAAACAAGAGTGTTTTCTTTCAAGTTTGTGAACAAGTACTATTCTACTTTGGATCCGTTGCAACGCACGGGCACATCTCTACTCTTTCTCTACTCTTATAAAAACAGAGTTGGTGATGATGGTGTGCCTGCCATCCTACAATATAGGCCATCCGATTTATATCTGACGGATAGGAAGGAAACTATGGCAATGTTGCAAAAAGATACCCACACCCCTCTCCACATTTGCAAATAAGGCCTTCCCTCATTCATCCTTTTCTCCCACAAGATAAACTACTCATACAAATGCATCTTGATGTTCCGTGCAACGCACGGGCATCTTGCTAGTTGCTAGTAAAAGGAAAAGGCATGCCGCGTTCGCATCGCACCCCCACACGCCCAGGAATCGGGAGTGCTCCACGGCCCGTCCGACACGCCACATAGCTAGGGAAGGCGTGTTGCCTAGCATTTTCACTTTCATGTGGGACCGCCGTAGAGCAAACCGACTATCGGCAAACAGCACCCCACCCGCCGCGTTGGAAAACAGAAACGAGGAGGGGAAGATCTAGCTGTAGCATGAAAGCCAACATATTTGGTGTCAGATGGGACTTGTTGATAGAGTAGGAGCACTCCGTACTACTCCAACAATGAATTTTGTACTACTACTACCACTATACAACTAGGTACGTGCACGGCACAACATCGTAAGGACAAAAAACGGGAAGATCTTGTTTTGGGTGATTTATCTTTTTTTCAGTCAACGTAGCATGAATAATATGATGTGGGGGGCACCCATGAAGCCATGTGGCATGCCTGGAGGTCTTATTTAGAGCTTCTTGTGTGGATCGATCACACTGTCGTGCTGCTCGTTCGAGAAGAACGTGTATGGGTACAATTAGGTTATAGTAGATCCGAATCGCAGTCACCTGGACCATTGGATCAACATCAATCAACGGTTTGTATCGTGTACGTGCAAATACACGCATTGACTCCGGAAAAATAATGAATATAGAATATATAATACATAATACCGAATATTGGGTTTCTCTAAAGTCAAACTTTCTATACTTTCAACAATTTGTAGGAAAAAGTATTAACATATACACCACCAAATATATATCATTTGATTCATCATTGCTTTTATTTCCACATCGTGTAAATTTGTTAGTGTAAATATTCATATTGTTTTCACCAAATTCGGTCAAGCTTTATAAAATTTGGCTGCAGTGAAAGCTATATATGTGCGGAGTAAATTACAAATGGAGGGAGTGGAATAGATATAGATATAACTATACAAATAAAAAATATACTAATATAGTCTATAGATATAAATAAGGCTACTACCCTTTTTCTAGGTTAGAACTCGCGTTGTTGTGTACACATTGTTTTGATTCGCTATAATTTGCATTTGCGGGGTGTGTGTAGGACTACCGCCTTTTGTTCAGTATGAGCAACCCCACCATTATCCTTAATTAATTCATACTGGCAATTACGATTGCATTATCTTAGTTCTAGCCGGTTCTTTGGTTGCTTGGAGGAACTCCATCTTGTTATTTAGGTTGATTTTGTGCACACAACAAGATCATCGTCCATCAAAGATTTGTTTAGTAACGATTGTCGATTTGTATCACCGGGTATGATATAGTTGGATCGTCAACGTCAAAATCCACCAAATCGATACTTATCCCCACTCTCATTGAATGATTGGGTTGCCATCATAAGACTACCACCTAGACAATTCCTTCCCTATAACATACACATGAGCACCCATCTCATTATTCAGGTCCACGCCTCCCTCTCTCTCTCTCTCTCTCTCTGTCTCTCTCTCTCAACACACACACCTCTTCACATGATGCGTGCCTCTTGGTCTCTCTTCCATCCCATGACAAAAAGGCACACCGCCATTCTCTTCTTCTTGCTACCCCCATCTATGTAGTTAGGTCTCATTGCAACAAACAAGCATTCATCTGTCTCTCTACTATCTCTTTCTACCACACATAACCTTCCACCCCTAGCCAGCCGTGCTGTCATGGTCTATCCAGCTCTCTCATAGCAAACAGACGCTGTCTGTGTGTCCCTTCATCGCACACACACTATCGCTCTCCCATATCCGCAACCTCGTAACCTTGTCGATCCCGATGTTACACGCACCTCTCTCTCTCTAACACACACACACGCACACGCACACACATGCACACGCACACACCCTCTCTCTCCCTTTCGGACACTCCTCTCTCTACGACACACACAGTCTTTCGAACACGCATATGCCCCTCTCTCATTAGGTATCCCTGCCCCCGCCCCCCCTCTTTGTCACACAAACATTCTCTCTATATCTATCTCGTGCAATAATACATGCATAGTCTAAATTGAAACCAACTACAAAAATGAGCTCTGATTACAAAAATCAAATCCTCTCCCAAAGAGAATATGAAAATAGGGTGAAATCGTGCACACAAATGTTTGTTGCGTGCATGAATGTCAATGATATGGATGTACTACTCGTACATCCACACAGACCCATTTCACACAAATTACATTAAACCCTTCTCAAAATATGGTGCGCATGTGATGTTTGTTGTACTGCTCCTGCCAGCCTTCCTCCGACACGTTCCAACATATTGTGCTACTTCCGATTCTATTTTTCTCCTCAGACCATGTGAAACCACGAAAAGGACACCACCCACCCCCAATGGTACTGTAGCTCGAAGCTCCCATATGGACACAAGAACCACCAAAACATGCAGCCGTTGCCGAAGTGGACGGCGCCACGGCCTGGGACGAGGACGGAGTCTCCGACATCGCCGAGGTGGAGCACGCCCTCTACAGCCGCGAGTAGCGCGCGCTGACTGTCCACGCGGAGGACATTGTGATCTAGCGGCTCGCCCTCATCTGCCACGAGGGGTAGCTGTGCTCCGGCAGCACGCCCTGGTCGGTCATGAGGTGGTGCATCGCGTCCTCGCCGCTCACAATGTGGACGAGCGCGTTCTCTAGCAGCATGCCCGCGAGCATCGCATCATCGAGAGCACGCCCGCGAACATTGCATCATCACCACTCTCGACGTGGATGAGCACGTGCTCTGACAGCACGCGCATGAACATCTATCGGGGGTTGGATGCGACATATGCCAAAGGATGGCTTATCATGGTGGGAGCTAGTAGAACATCGCCGGTGCCTGGAAGCAGGATGAGGCGTAGACACGAACGCCGGCGTACTTTACCCAGGTTTGGGGCTCTCCTGGGAGATAACACCCCTAGTCCTGCTCTGCGGGGTCTCCGCATGATCACTAAGGCACTAGTGAGTACAAGGTGCTCCTTGAGCTGTATGCCAGAGGTAGAAGAGAGCAGGGCTGATTCTCTCCTCACTTTGAATGAGTCTAGGTTTCACAGGTTCGGAACCCTTTGCATGGGTGCCCTGGGGGGTTTATATAGGCCTACCCCCCAGGGGTACAATAGTCATCTGGCCGGGTGTAGGGTCCGGCTGTCAGCGTCTCTGGCCGCCGGCTGGTCTGGCTCGGAGCCGACAGGCTGCTCCCGCCACTCGTGGGTCTCATCGGCTGCTTGTTGCTGTAGCCGTAATGCTGATGATGCATGCTTGGTCGGGGGGGGCGTGGCTACAGTCCCGCCGTCGGGTGGGAGATCACTGTAGCCACATCGTGTCTTTTCTGGTTAATGGCGTGCGGACTTCGAGGGAGGAGGGGCCGCCTGTTCTGGGAGCCGGCCTCCCACCGGTCCGACTGGTCAGGCTCTGCCACCCTCCAGTCTCTCGCTGCCTGGTAGGGCCTGCCGCCTGCAGGCCGTACCGACAGGCCGTCGTGGGAACAGGGCTTCGCCAGATAGGAATGACGTCAAGGGTGGAGTGGCCACAGTGCCACGTCGTGAGGGGATCTCTGCCTGTACGGAGCACTGTGGCCGCGCCGTGCCCTGGATATGGGGGGATGGGCTATACTGTAGCCACATCCTGTCTTGTCTTCTTAATGGGGGCGTAGACTTTGGGGGCGTCGCGGGCCACCTCTTCTAGGAGTCGGCCTCTCTGGAGGCCGCCTGCTAGGAGTCGGCCCGTCTTGGGGCCGTCTTCCGGTGCTTGGCCGTCCTCTGGCAGCCGGCCATATGACCTAGCCGGCCACCAGAAGGCGGCGCTTCATCCTTGATGCTTGAGGGGCGCAGCCGGCCCAATGTCTTGAAATGCTCAGGGACCCGGGTTAGGCTACCCGTGGCCCATTACTCCGACAGTAGTCCCCGAAGCTGGTGAGGCGTTGCGGCTGATAAGTCGAGAGGCCTCAGCAGCTTCCTTCTCCGAATGCTCTCGCTGAATGCTTCATCCGCCTCCTGGTGTGCCGCCTACTGGGAGTCGGTCGTGACCAGGCGGCTTCGTCTGATAATTTCGAAACGCTGAGGCGGGAACCTGGTGGCGGGCCGGTCGAGCTTCTAGGCGCGTCGCCCGCCGCAAGCACACCACGCGGCGCCAGCTAGCCGGGCCAGCCCGCCAGTCATGCACGTGATGGGACGTGGCAGCAGGCCGGGCCCACCACTACTGGGCCTCGGCGCGCGGGTGGATCCGCTGCGGCCGAGGTAGACGGTCGCGATTCCGTGCGGGGTCACTGCGCGCAGTAACCCACGCGATAACCGTGGGGCCGTGGGGTCGTGGGTGCAGTTAATCCCATGATCCCACGCCCCGCCCCCTCGGCTTCGTAGCCTAGGGGCTATAAGTAGGGGGAGGAGGAGGAGCGGCGGAGCACTCGCGCCCTCCTCTCCCTTTGCCATTTTCGTCCTTCTCCTTTCCTTGCTGCTGCCGCACCTCCGCACTCCGCCGAGGCGCTGCCGCAGCTCGCCACCGTCGGTCCCCTTCGCCCCAAGCCTCTTGCTCCGCCGCGGCCCTTGCCTCTGCCGCAGCGCCATTTCTCCGAATAGCTCGGTCCCCATGGCGCGCGAGAAGGGAGGGGACTGGGATGGCTCGGTCGTGATCGAGGACCACCTTGCCTTCCTTCATGCCACACGACGGCTGCCCGGCGCGGGCTTCGTCAAGGTGCGCGTGCCGCCGGAGAGGGAGATTTCGCCGGCGCCGCAAGGAGGCGAGCGGGTCATCTTCCGCTCGCACTTCCTCCGCGGCTTTGGCCTGCCGGCGAGTGGATTCCTCCGTTCCTTCCTCGACTTCTACCATCTTCAGCCGCATCATCTGACACCTAACACCGTGACGCTGCTGTCCGCCTTCGTCATGATGTGCGAGGGCTATCTTGGCATCCTCCCCACCATCGAGTTGTGGGGAGCATTCTTCTACACCAAACTGGGCACCTCCGCCAGGGAGAAGGCGGCCCAGTGCGGTGCCTTTGTCGTGGTGCACCGTCCGTCGGGGAAGAATGCCTTCCCCGCCATCAAGCTATCACAGTCGGTCAAACTGTGGCAGAAATCATACTTTTACGTGGAGAACGTCGACCCGGCAATCGACTTCATCAACTTGCCGCCCTATGAAGCCGGCCCTCCGGCCGAGCCTCGGGCCAACTGGGGCTACAAGCCGAGACCCTTGTCGGCCGACACCACCGCCGCCATCAACCGGCTCCGGGTGCTGACGGGCGTAGAAGGCCTCAAGGCGTCCGACCTGCTGGTCGCCTTTGTCGAGCGCCGGGTTCTCCCGCTCGAATGCCGGCCTCATCTGATCTGTCGGATGAGTGGGCACCGTGACCCGAGCCGGTTGTGCACGAGGGACATGCCGACCGCCGAAGTTGCCCGTATGGTGAACGAGATCTTCGACCTCAAGCTGTCGGAAGGGTCCTGGCGGTTCGGCAAGCGGCCATACTCCCGCGCCAACCCGCCGCCTTCTCCGGCGACGGCCGCCGTTGTGGGGCCGGGTGAACGCTATCAGCCGGACCGGGAAGTGAGCGACATGGACGACCCTGACTTGGGGGCGGCCGCCCTGGAAGACGACGCCGCGGGCGGCGGCGACGTAGCAGGCGGCTCCGAAGAAGGAGGCGGCCTTGAGACTTGGCCTGACGACGATGACGAGGAGGATGAGCCGTGCCATGCGCGAGGCGCTGACAAGGCTGACGTGGGCCCTTCTGCCGGGCCGGCTGCTCGAGGCGGTATGCGCAAGCGCAAACAAGGCATCGTATTGTTCGGTAGCGTGCCGAAGAAGGCCAAGAACCCGACCGGGGCGACTAAGCGGAAGGAGGCCGCCGCAAAGGCGACCAAGTTCCTGAAGCTTCCGAAGGTGCCTCCTATGGTGTCGGCGTAAGTGTCTTTTCCTTGTGCTTTCTTTTCTTGTTGGTTCCATCTGAGCTTCTTTGCTATATTTTCCTTGACTTAGGGCTCCGCTCTCCCTTGAGAAGTCGGCCGCCGCCTCCGTCATCGGGTCGGTGGAGACCTCTACCACCACCCGGCGAATCGACCCAGCAGCCGACCTCCAGGAGGCGCAGGAACGAAACGTGCGGGAGGCACTGGAGGAGCAGGAAGCCGCCCGCATGGAGAAGGCGGAGGCGGACAGGGCGGAAGCTGCCGCGTTGAAGAGGCTGGCGGAGGCTGAAGCCGATGCCGCGGAGAAGAGGCTGGGTGAAGGAGCCACGCGCTGTCAGGCGCCGCTACTCGTCACTCCCTTGAACTTCGCACCGCCACCACCAGATTTTACGGCGCCGACTGGGGGAGCCGGCGTCGAACAGCCGGTCATGGGGAGAGAAGGCGACGATGTCGTCATGCCGGAGGTAGTCGTGCCTCCGTCACCGCCGTCTGGAGGAGCGCGGGACAAACAGTCGGCTGCCCTGCCGGTGCCGCCAGCCGGAAACAAGGTAGTGACGGGCCCAATTCCTGAGGCCCGCACACCATCGCTCCGCTTAGGCGCGAAGGGGGCTTCGGCGCCGCGACCGCTAGAAGCCGGCGCTGCGAGCTCGTCCGTCCTGGATGCCGAAGCCACCAGCCCCGCGCCCGCCGAGTGGGTGCGTGGAGGCGGGACCGGCCCCTTAAACCAGGCGATCCTAGACGTCCAGGCCAAACTCCGAGCTGAGGCCACCGCTCTTCAACAGTGCAACAGTGCGTTCTTGGATTCGCGAGCGGCCATTCGGGTACGTCCATTATTTCTTCGTCTTTGATTCTTGTATTCTCTCTCTGGGGGCGTGCCAGTGCACCCACTGGGTGTAGCCCCCGAGTTTCGGGCCGGCTGCTGAGCAGGCGGCTCGGAACTTTAATTGGAAAGCTCCGAGTGCTAACTTTATCTGCTATCTTCATTATAGGACTATCATAACCTTCGCGCGATCACCTTCAACTCCAATGTCCGAGAGCTGGACCGGCGGACCGCCGACTTGTCGGAAAGCCGGAGTAAGTCTTCGTTTTCTTTCTCTGCGGGGGCATGCCAGCGCACCCGCGGGCTGTAGCCCCCGAGATTCGGGCCGACTGCTGAGCAGTCGGGCCGGATCTCCCTGGCAGCCCTACCTCTTTTTTGTTGATGGTTGATATTTTTTCCTTCCTCTTGCTCTTGCAGAGGCCAACGCTACTTTGTAGCAGTAGCTGGGTGAGGCCAACACCGCGTTGCGCGTCAAGGAGGTAGAGTGCAACGAGCTGGCCCAGGAGCGTGACCGACTGGCCAAGCAACTGACAGAGCAGGCGGAGCTTCTCCAGAAGGCCCAGAAGGAGGCGGAGGAAAAAGAGTCCAGTCTCCTCGCCGAGTTCGAGACCGAACGGTCCGCCTGGACTGACAAGGAGGCGCTGCTGAAATCCGGCTTCAGCAGGATTGAAGACATAGTTGATGGTAAGCTTTCTTCTTTTTCTTTCTTTGAGCTGCCGGTTGCCGATCGAGCCGGCGTCTAGCTTCTGACTTCTGATTTCTTATTTCTTTGCTTTCTTCCTGAGTAGACTTCTTTCCTGGCCACTCTGACGCCGCCAACCAGGCTATTGAGGCTTATCGTAGAGAACGGAGAGCGGAAGGCGTGCAGATCGCTGCCAACGCCCCCCGGACTCATAGCGAACAGCTCCTCAGCATCCAGGCCCGCCTACGGCCAGCTCATCGGATGTTGTGCCGTCTTCAGCGTGTCGGGGCCCAAGCGATCTCCGCCCTTTGGCCGGACATGCCAGCTCCGCGCACTCCAAGTCGGACTGCCGACTGGTTGGAGGTGGCGGCCGACCAACTCGAGGCTTGGAAGGGTTCCTCAGCCTAGGCTGGCGCGCGCCGGGCCTTGGAATTTGTCAAGGCGTGGTACCCTGGGCTAAATCTAGCCCAGTTGACCACGTTTCGGCAGGAGGCCCACGAGGAGCTGATGGCGGTGGAGCACGATCTTGTCAGACGGGCAGCGGCGATCGCCGAGTACACCAACACCAACATCTTTGTTCCCGAGCTGGCT
Organism: Thinopyrum elongatum; assembly: GCA_011799875.1. NCBI lineage: Eukaryota > Viridiplantae > Streptophyta > Magnoliopsida > Poales > Poaceae > Thinopyrum > Thinopyrum elongatum. The sequence goes on from CM022300.1 coordinate 467,439,161, forward strand.
GAGGATGGTGCCGAGGTGCCACCGGAGTGGTTCGGGCTGAACCCGGAGGACGACGAAGACTCAGCCGAGATGATTGACTCTAGCGACGAGGGGGAAGGCGAGGAAGACGGGGAGAGCGAAGAAGATATGCCGGAGGTCGGGGTAGATGACCAGTCTTAGCTTGATCATGCCTCAAACAACGAGCCGCGCTCGAGTGCGCCGACTGCTGCTGGAGGCGGCCAAGTGGAGACTGACCAGCCGTCCGCTCCACCAATCGGCACTACCGACTCCGCCAACCAGTCGGACCCCTCTTCTGCTCCCTAGGCCGCCGACTTGTCTTTATTTTTCCTGTTTTATCAGTCTCGACAAACTTTGTTAAATTCGCACAATTCCACCAACGGGGTGTATTTCAAACTCTGTTGAATCTGGCCAAGGGCCTATTGACATGCAGATACTCTTCTACATAAGTTGCGCTCTTGCCGAGCTCTGACTTTCCTTGCTTTCTGCTCCTTGGCTTTTTTCCTTTTCCGCCCTCCCTTGGCTGCTATCTTGCCAGCCAAACAGCCACTCTGCAGACTGCGGCTGGGTCAAGTACTTAACTACTTTCGGGAGAGCAAGTACTTAGCCGACTAGAGCGTTAGTAAGATAAGTAGAAGCCGGCCGCCCGACTACTCCGCAGCCGGTCAATGAGGCGGAAGCTGGCCTGAACTATGTGCATGCTTTGGGTCCTTAGCCATTTTTCATGCGGACACCTTTTCTGCCTTTAACCCCTGCCCACCGGACAGTCGCTCTGCGAACTGTGGCTTTGGCAGGAGAAAGTTGATGCGCCAACGCATTACTTGTCCGGCTACAGGAAGCACCACATAGTACAAGGCGGCGAGCCCCCGGGCCGACTGGTCGAACCCGGTGCCAGGCGGAATAATGAAATGACACATTTATAGGCGTAATACTCATCACGCAGATAAAAGAGGGTAGACCCCGAGTTCTTCTCGAGGAACCCGGAGTCTTCGTACTTAATACAAAGGGTAGCGTGGTACATACTGCATCAACTGTAAAATCTTCGAAGGAGGTTTGCGTTCCATGGCCGCTCTATCTCCTTGCCGGAGTCATCTCTCTTGCGTGCTCTAGGCTTCTGAGCATCGATCAGGTAGTAGGAGTCGTTGCCCAAAACTTTGCTGATGATGAAGGGGCCTTCCCAAGGTGCCGAGAGCTTGTGCTGGCCGGCTGTTCGCTGGATCAGCCGGAGCACAAGATATCCCTCTTGGAAAGATCTTGGCTTGACCTTCCGATTGTAGTATCGGCGTAGACTCTGCTGGTAGATGGCGGACCGGCTGAGTGCCAACAGCCGGCCCTCTTCCAGCAGATCGACACCGTCTTCTTGTGCTTCTTTTGCCTCCTCCTCAGTGTACATGGTGACTCGAGGGGAGTCGAATTCTATGTCCGTCGGGATGACGGCTTTGGCACTGTAGACGAGGAAGAAGGGCGTGAAGCCGGTTGACTTGTTTGGAGTTGTATGCAGGCTCCAGAGGACGGCCGGCAGCTCATCGAGCCAACAGCCGTCCGAACGCTCCAGAGGCTCGATTAGTCGGGGCTTGATGCCGGACAAAATGAGGCCGTTTGCTCGCTCCACCTAGCCGTTTGATTACGGATGGGCAACGGACGCTAAGTCCAGTCGGATGCCCTACGTCGCGCAAAAACGAGCCAAGGCGCCCTTGGCGAAGTTTGTGCCGTTGTCGGTGATGATGCTGTGTGGTATGCCATACCGGGTGCTCGCCATGCTCGATGAAAAGCACCTCGGTGACGGTGCCTCCGCCACTGTTCGCGCGAGGGAGCGGTTCGTCGTAGACCACCACGCTGGTGGGGAATGCGTCGGGCGACGCCGTGTCGGAATCGACAAGCATCGGGGCGGCGGAACCAACCGACTCCAAGTCTGCAGCAGGCTCGCTGTCGACGTGGAGCTGGTCGAGGAGGCCAACGAGGCGGCTCTCGGGGTCATCTGTGCCCGCGTCAGATACGGGCTCGTCGGGAAGAAGAATCTTGCCAACAAGATCGGCGAGGCAACCTGCCGCGCAGACGACCTCCACGCCGCGCACCGCGTCGGCGCAGGCGCCATCTGGTGTGCCGGGCTGGCTGCGCTTGCCAGGAAGGAACAAGGTTCCCATCCAGAACAGGTCTCCGGACGGCGGTGCACCTAGCCCCACGGTGGGCGCCAAATGTCAGGGGTTGGATGCGACATATGCCAAAGGATGGCTTATTATGGTGGGAGCTAGTAGAACGTCGCCGGTGCCTGGAAGCGGGATGAGGCGTAGACACGAACGCCGGCGTACTTTACCCAGGTTCGGGGCTCTCCTGGGAGATAACACCCCTAGTCATGCTCTACGGGGTCTCCGCATGATCACTAAGGCACTAGTGAGTACAAGGTGCTCCTTGAGCTGTATGCCAGAGGTAGAAGAGAGCAGGGCTGACTCTCTCCTCACTCTGAATGAGTCTAGGTTTCACAGGTTTGGAACCCTTTGCATGGGTGCCCTGGGGGGTTTATATAGGCCTACCCCCCAGGGGTACAATAGTCATCTGGCCGGGTGTAGGGTCCGGCTGTCAGTGTCTCTGGCCGCCGGCTTCTCTGTCAGCCGCTGGGGCCTGCCGCCTGATGGGCCCCGCCGGCTGGTCTGGCACGGAGCCGACAGGCCGCTCCCGCCACTCGCGGGTCTCATCGGCTGCTTGTTGCTGTAGCCGTAATGCTGATGACGCATGCTTGGTCGGGGGGGGCATGGCTACAGTCCCGCCGTCGGGTGGGAGATCACTGTAGCCACATCGTGTCTTTTCTGGTTAATGGTGTGCGGACTTCGAGGGAGGAGGGGCCGCCTGTTCTAGGAGCCAGCCTCCCACCGGTCCGACTGGTCAGGCTCTGCCGCCCTCCAGTCTCTCGCTGCCTGGTAGGGCCTGCCGCCTGCAGGCCGTACCGACATGCCGTCGTGGGAACAGGGCTTCGCCTGATAGGAATGACGTCAAGGGTGGAGTGGCCACAGTGCCACGTCGTGAGGGGATCTCTGCCTGTACGGAGCACTGTGGCCGCGCCGTGCCCTGGATATGGGGGGATGGGCTATGCTGTAGCCACATCCTATCTTGTCTTCTTAATGGGGGCGTAGACTTTGAGGGCGTCGTGGGCCACCTGTTCTAGGAGCCGGCCTCTCTGGAGGCCGCCTGCTAGGAGTCGGCCCGTCTTGGGGCCGTCTTCCGGTGCTTGGCCGTCCTCTGGCAGCCGGCCTTATGACCCAGCCGGCCACCAGAAGGCGGCGCTTCATCCTTGATGCTTGAGGGGCGCAGCCGGCCCAATGTCTTGAAATGCTCAGGGACCCGGGTTAGGCTACCCGTGGCCCATTACTCCGACAACATCGCATCCTCGCCGCTCACAATGTGGACGAGCGTGTTCTCCAGCAGCATGCCCGCGAGCATCGCATCATCGCCGCCCACGAACATCGCATCATCGCCGCTCTCGGTGTGGACGAGCACGTGCTCCGGCAGCACGCCCGTGAACATCGCATCCTCGCCGCTCAGGCGCACGAGCGTGTGCTCCAACAGCACGGCCGCGAGCATGGCATCCTCACGGCTCATGAGGTGGTTGAGCGCGTGCTCAAGACAGTACCCCAGGAGTAGAGACGCAAGCACCGTGCCCCCGGCTATGAGAAGTACTGCATGGTGCCCATCATGGTTTAGGAAAATCCCGTGACTCCGCCGCTCACTAGAGGAGGGCGAGCTCCAGGTGGCGCTCGAGGAGTCCCGCACCGATATGCAGGTCGCGGCGGACGTGCAAGATTATCCTTCGAGCTCTCCTCCTCTTACGATTTGGATTAATCATACATCCACCGCCCCCGTCGTACGTCCTCTGCCTCGGCTCCGGCGGACATTTGGAGTTTAGTTTTATGGAACTGTGAAGGATCAAGACTAATGCAAAAAACAACCTATGACTAACAGGCATAAATAGATGATGTGGCGGCATTGCATGCTGGAGTATATTGCAATTTATGGATTGCATGCATGACTAGCTTATGTGGCTTGGTTGCATGGCTAGGAAAGGCTAGAGAAAAATAAATAGATAATGTGTTTAGAGTGCACTGCACTAAATGGGAGCATGTAAATATCTTTAGAGTGCACTCCACTTTTTGTTTTCAGATGCTTAGGTGCACCGGATGCCGTGCCACACAACAAAATGTTAGAAAAAAATCTGCTCCAATGTTTCAAAAATCTATTATTATCTTGAAACCAGCCACACCCGCCCCTCACCTCATCAAAACAGCCCGAGGAATATGTCTTCAGTGAAGCATAATTTATTTTTACTAATATATGTATATCAAAACTAGAGTGTATATATTGCAACGCACGGGCCGGCACATTGGTAGTAGTAAGAACCAAATTCCGAGTTTGGCATGAGTTCGTACTGCGGGAGCACCACAAGGCCTGGCACAGGAGTTACATTTCCCTCTCGGGGCCCATGGGACCGAGCTTCAGCGGCTTAGTGCACCTGCCTTTGAGTTAATGACATGTGGACCCTAAATGCGGCTGGTCCACATGTCATTCTCATACAAGCAGAGGGGCGGTGGGACCGAGAGGGGTGAGGCGCAGATCGGGGCACGTGTGGTGTCATGGGTTCGAGCGGCGTCGTGGGAATCGCATGTGGCTGTGGTAGAAACTTGATGGTTGCCGTAGTTCATCTGGCCCGCATGTCATGCACACAAAGGTAGAGAATGCGGTGGGGCCGAGAGGGGTGAGGTGCACGTCGGGGAACGTGGTGCCGTCGGTTGGAGCGGCGTTGTGGGAATCACGTGTGGCAGTGGTAGAAACGTGATGGTCGTCATAGTTCAACTTCCATGGACAAGCTGTCATGTCTACTGACACATGCATTGCATACCGCTCACTGCAAGGAGTAGTAGTAGAGAAAACTAGGCGAATAAATAGTTCATTATAGTCAAGCGGAAATAGTTCTAAAGACATGCACACCAGTGAAATAGTTCATCTATATCAATGTACATAGAGAGGAAATATAATTTTTACCAGAGAGGAAATAGTTCATCCATCTATAATGCCCTGCTGCTGGTGCAACTTCTTCTTTCTTCTTCTTCTTCTTCTTCTTCTTCTTCTTCTTCTTCTTCTTCTTCTTCTTCTTCTTCTTCTTCTTCTTCTTCTTCTTCTTCTTCTTCTTCTTTTTCTTCTTCTCATTTTCTGTGGGAGATGGCTTTGCAACAAGCTCTTTCGACCTTGCAGCTATCTCGAAACTCACACGGGCATCTAGGGCATCATATTTTATCCGCCCGTAGGTCAAGGGATAATTCTCCCATCCAGCCGACCTTAATCCCAGCGTCTCATCACCCTTCTCAAGATTTGTTCCGAGCAAAGAATTTGCTACGTCGAACAGGGATGGTGTTTCTTTATCACAATCGTCTACAGGAATTTTGGTTTGTAGGTCAGCGATGTTTTTCAAGTCAAGGTTGTACGGCGCCAGCTTCTCTTTGTCCCCTTCGATGGCTGCCCCACAGAAGTATATGTCCTCCCGAGACATGAAATCATGGAGCTCACCTGGTATGGAGAGCGCGTGTATGATGTGATACACCAAAACTTCATCTTCGAGGCAAAGCTGAAGGACGGCGACGCGTTGGATCTTCCCAGTGGCACGCTCCGTGTACTCTGCGTCGAGACCGATGACCTTCATCTCCACCTTTTGGAGGGAGTTGGATACATTGTTGATCCACTCCCGAATGACCCTTCGGTGGTCGGTGACAGTGGCAACTATGCTCAACGAGCCTTCGATGAGGACATGTTTGACACTAAAAACCTGCATAGGGATCTCTTTCGCCATTTGGAACCGCAGGTCCGGAGGGCTATGGTTTGGAGAATTAGGATTAAGATGGCTAGTCTAACTGAAGAAGATGATTATTTAAAGGGGCTTCAGAATTACTCCAGCAGGATGTGAATCCAGTGGGTTTGAATGAAAATGAAGGAGAGGTGAAGAAGCCGAGATAATCGGTTCCCGATGGAGAAGTAAATGGGAGAAGTGGCATGCAGGAAGTTGATTAGCCGGCTAGTAGACCAACCTGCAAAACGAAAAGGCTATGCGTGTAGCCTACTGAGGAGTGGTCCGTGTCTGTGTACATGCCCATCCTTCTATCGCTACATGTGCCACTGGTTAGTTGAGGTCACTCTTTCGAATCACCGTGGCGAAACATTTTATGATTCCTTTTTATTTCTACACCCCTCCTGATAGGTGGGACCTACGCGAAACCCACTTGGGTGGATGAATAGATATACAAACATATCCATCTCTTTGCATAAAAAATGTGTCGTAGCTGGTTCGGATTGATATTGGCACGTGCCTGCGAGACACAACCTTTTCTGGTTAAGGAATATGCGGTTATCCTAAAAAAAGAAAAGCCCTTCTTCGTGCTTCCGCATGCACAAGAATTTGGTTCTGCTCGCAATATGGATGCTACCTGGAGGATGAAGTGAACCCAGAGGCATGCTAGCACGGGAGACGTATTTCCGCTATACAGTACTACTCCGTATGTTACTACTAGTAGTAGTACAACTGTGATACACTTGATGGTCAAAATAATATTCATCCGGTCCTCACAGTGAAGTGACAAGACCCTGCTCCCGAGGTGACACTAGCCCAGGCAGCGTGTTCGGGTTACCAAAGTCAGCCTCACCTTGTGCATTGTGCAGTCACTGTCACTGCCACTGTATAGCATGCCTCGCCTCGTCTCCCTCTCCCCTAGCACCACTCCATCTCCATCTCCGTCTCGCCGGAGATCCTGAGGTCACTCTTCATCATCTCACCGTGCCCCCGCGTACCCTCGCCTCCCTCACCTCCCCTACCACTATTCCCTTGCTAACTGCTCCAGCACCGAGAGCCTTCTCCCCCGTAAATCAAGCCCCCAAAAACCCCACCTTCCAAACTCCATCATGGCCGAACGTGAACCGCGTAGCATCCATATGAGTTGCGATTGGAGCAATCTCCCCAGTGACATCCTCGACCCTGTTGTTCGTTTATGGATATGTTGAGCGTCATGCGGCTGGCTGCATGCTCGAGGGACATGCACGCGGCCATCATCGAAGCGAGGCCTGAGCTTTTCAAGACACCCTGCTTGCTGCTATCTGGTCTAGCGAGATTTGCTCACCATGATACGGAGGCGTACATGATGCCCCTCGACTTCAATCCGACCTCCATTAGCAAAAACTTCTTTGCAGGTATGTAGTGGGTCGCCGTACATCATTTCCCTCGACTTCGATCTGATCACCATTGCCCGAAACTTCTTGGCAGGTATGTACTGGGTCGGCATGAACTCCCACTGGATGGCTGCCATTAGAGAAGATGGGAAAAAGTTGGTGCTCGTGAACTTCCACACCTCCCATGAGATTTTCCTTCCTCCGTTGGAGTATGTAGGGTTTTACCATCGCGGTCCAAGTCATTTAAATTACCACATCAGTTGGACGGACCATGTTTTGCAGAAGATTGTAATATGCCAAGTGCCCACACGATATGCGGATTACGCAGACTTCAAGCTAATTGCCTTATTCGACCGCGGACTCGCCTATCTTTCCGCTGGTGCCTTCTTTAGCTAGAGACGACTCACCTCGCAGTGGATCGTCAAAGCTGATACACACTTCTGTGATGCTATTGAACACAATGGCATCATCTACGCGATCGACCAAGAGATGGCACCACGTATTGCTAGGACGGCGCGTGTAAGTTGTTTTCGTCTGATTTTAATGATAATGCCATGACACTGTTTGAGCTTTTTGTGATGATTGGCATATCCCTGTTTGAGCAGAATTTGAGTAGAACTATAGCAATGTATTAGAGACATCGTAAATCAGCTATATTTGTAATGAGTTAATTCATGTGATTGTGACCATGTCATTACAACCAATTTGTACCCTTGAATAATCAAACGGTTAGGAAGATATGGATATTCTCCTTACTTTATTGTAATCTATATACTACTAAATATTAGTGTGTATCAATAGCCATGTTAGTTTCCTCATTTTCATGATGTAGAAACATGCATCACACTGTTGGTTTCATCTAACCATACATTAGGGAAGTAAATGTGCATATGGAGAACTCTATATTTGGAAGTAGTGAAATCATGTAATGCTTACCATGTGTATATACCTATATCGCCCTTCAGCAATCAATGGCTAGAATAATATCCTCACAAGAATTTTGCCCACAGAACATGAGTATATAACAATGCATGGTGTGTTAGTTTCCTTGAAGAATTTATTTGTGAGGACAGAACATGATTACATAACATGCATGGTGTGTTAGTTTCCTTGAAGAATTTATTTGTGAGGACAGAACATGATTACATAACATGCATGGCACGGTAGTTTCCTGTGAAGAATCGATTGCGAGATAACATGAGTATAACCATGCATGGCACTTCTATATTTTCTAACCCAATATACATTTCCCTGTATTTTCCTCTCAGTTCTAATAGGGACAGATCAATGCTGTTTCTTGCATTATCCTACTCATACTCTGAACAATGCCAATCTTACATTAACAATGCCTGTCCTTTTTGATATGATGCAGTGTCCCTATAGTTACTGCCCTTTGTAATCACACCACCTTTGCCAAAAACAGGGAAGCACAACTGGTTCCTCGCTCGATCAGACGACGGCAAAAGACTGATGATCATTCACACACATGAGCCGGAAAAGTTATATTGCAAAAACCCCATTGTGTACAAGCACCGTGAAATACATGAGTATCTGGACAGTGGCTATTACATCTATGAGTAGGATACTAGCTTGTTGGGGCCTTCAGGATTTTTGAGTTGGAGGCGGGTAAATAGCCTTGGTTCACACTCTCTGTTTCTCAGACTCAATTATTTGATTAACCAGGAGATCACCGTTGGCAAGGACCTTGATGGCAGAGAGGCTCTATTTGCTAGGGAAAACTGTGTCTACACGGCGAGCCCTAGGACTTCGGGAGTAGACTCCCCTGATTGTCAACGATACAGCTTGCAGCCAAGAAGGTGAGAATGACAAAGGCATCTGGATTAACTTTGATCCTTGGATGTCTCAAGTCCGACAGGCAGTGATGTGGTTCAAGCCTTCAGGTTGATAGGTAATTGGGCTGATGTATCGAAAGGGTGGAGTTCTGGTGTCTCCGAATCAGTGGTGGCTGAAGCGGGGCTGCAAATTATGATGGTGTTGGGTCATCCCTCTTCGAATGACTTGTTGTCTTTACTGCTTGTTCTGGATGGGTAATTCTCTCTCTTGTTATGCATACTCCTTGTCATTTGGTCATCCTCTTCTATGTCACTCTTACTGTGTAATAGTTGCCTCTATTTAGAATGTCATTCTCGTTTGGATCACGAGAGTCTGAGCGCTGCAGATGGGTGCGTTTCGGTGGTGTAGCAAGACTTCTTATGAACTATCATGTCTTGCTGTTTATGTCAGTAGTAGTCACTAGTCAGTGTTTGAATGTTGTATATATTGTTGTTTCGAACTGTTTATTGTCTTGAACTGCTGGTGAGCTAAATGAGGGCATCACCATTCTCCAGTGTTCAAAGTATATCTCCTTTTTTCAAGTTATAATTTGAGCTTAGTGTCTTTTCGATGATGTACACTTGTTTGGGCCAGTGAGGTGTCGTTGAATATGGGCCTAGTAGTAACGCAATGCCAAACAGGTCAATTATGACTCTCAGGCCGGGCGCTTAAAAAAAGAAAGAAAAAGGACTCTTAGGCCGACATGTGGGTGCCACCGGTGTTTTCGTGCGCTTGCGCGCCGAGAGCATATTGGCGCGTGTTCGAAATTCATGCTACCTTTTCATCCCCAATCTCCCGCCCCTCCCCCACCTCTGGAATCTCGATTCCTAATCCAGTTCCCCCAAATCCCCCTCTTGTACTCCCTATACTCAAGCGCACTATCATGTCGCCGGTCAACACGGATCTCCGAGCCGGAGATCCTGAGGTCCGTCCTACCTTCAGGCGCTGCGTGCTGTCGCTCAACAGTGGCATGGCGGCGCTTGACGACCAGTTTGCCGGCAAAGTGCTGATGGTAACCATCAACGGCGACTGGCCTCCTGTCTCGCCAGATGACCTTGTCAAAGCACTTCACATTGCACACGGCATCCAAATAAGTGACTTGCTTGTCAAAGTCTATCTGCCACTGGCTGATTTCTTTGTCAGGTTCCGGACAACTTTCGACTGCAGTCGTGTGTTCAGATCTTCCCAGTGTTTGTTCTACGATGGCGTGCTGGTGAGCTTTGATTGGTGGCATCCAGGATGGGGCTCGGTGCCCTCTGAGCTTGAGTTTTTAACAAAGCTTACCTTCCACGGCATGCCTCAAGGTGCTTGGAACAGCCCCTGAAGAAAAAGTTGACGAAGAGATGGAGATGGAAAAGGCAGTTTCATCGCCTTTGAAGGAAAGTCATGTTGAGCCCTCCGGATCCTTCAAGGAGGGTGATAAAGTTGAGGGGGGCAAGTTGCTTCCTGAGGAAATACTACCCCAGTCTCCTCATCTGGTGCCCCTACTCGGATGGAGGTTGATCTTGTTCCTGGTTCATTGGCTTCACAGCCAGAATAGGAAGAAGAGAAAGATGAAGAGCCCATGGCTCACGTAGAAGAAGCTCAAGCAGTTGCACCACCAGTTTTGCCTTAGCAAGTTGTACCACCAGTTTTGCCACAACAGACCGAAGGAGAAGATGTAGTGACTCAAGTAACCGGAGAAATTGTCATGCCTCCTATTGTAAGCTCACCGAAAGAAAAGGCCTCAGTGCCTGAGAATGAGAAAGCCGCTGAAGGAGTTTCGGCGAAGGAAATTGAAGGATAGATTTGTGCTCCCGTGCCATCAGCTCCAGAGAAAGCTAAAAGGCCTCTTGCTCCATTAAAACCTATCGATGAAAGTGTGCCAGCTTCTGGTGATCTTCAGCCAATGGAAATTAGTGACGAAGAAAACCGAAAAAATCCCCAAGAATCATTTCCGCTGTTTCCAGCTGAGTATGGCCCCAATGGCCCTGCATTTAGTGAACAACTTCATTTCTTGAAGCTTGCATTCTTTGGGGTCAGCCCTTACAAAGGAGAAAGGACTTCAGTGTCACCGAGGTTCTGGACTGAAGAACAAGCTGTCTATTATGCTCAGATCTTGTTTCGCAAGAACAGAATTTTCAATCATAAGATATTAAACTTCGCCAAGCTCGAAGGAATGCCCTGTTTTCTCCATGCAATCAAGCATATTGAACATGCTCTCTTGAAAGGTTTCATGTGCTTCAATCATGACTGGAACAAAGAGATTATCCTTCAGTTCTATGCCACGCTATATATCTTGGCAACACCTCATCCTGGACTCTTGAGTGGATGTCTGGCAGAGAAAGGATCAAATGTTCGGCAGATCATTTTTTGGCTTTGATAAATCTTCCTCGTTGTGAGTTTGAGAAGGATACAGAGCATAGGCTACATTACTGGGAAGTGTCCGAAGCACAACTCCACATCCTGATGGATCCCACCATGGTTGGTGATGAATGCATTGATGTTGATCCGAAGAAGTTGGCTTATGATAACAAGGTGTTGTTTCACATTCTATGCAATACTCTCACGCTAATGAACAGACCGAATTCCATCAAAGGCATTGTGGGAAATGCACTTCTGGCCATATCTCAGGGATTCAAGTTTGATATTCCTAACCTTTTTAGTTGAAACCTCGCATGTGCAACTGATAGCCCTCAGTCATTGAAGCCGTATGCTCCATGGATCATGTTCGCAATCGAGCAGATCACCAATGAGAAATTCTTCTGGGCTTATATTCTGAAAGAATTCATGCCACTAGTTCATGACACCTTGCGCATTGTGAAGGATAGTGGAAAAGGGAAGGAACCGATTGATACTGTTGCAAATGCATCTGCGTCTGAAAATGCACCGAAGGTCAAGACTACCAGGGTTGTAATCCCTCATGTAGAAAATCCATCTCTTTATGAGATTTGCATTCACACGTAGCAGACGCTGGAAAGCCACATCATGCTGGATAGAAAGGAGAAGGTGGAATTAATGACTGAGCTGAATTTGCTTCATAATCACACTCGCCAAATTCTTCTTTATGAGAAGGAAGCAAAGAAGCGATCATGGACTCTGTTAAGGAAGCATTACTCTCGGAAGGATTTAGCCAAAAAGGGCATCCTGAAGGATTATGACCATCTGGACTTGCTTGCTGTTCCTCCCATCCGAAGACAAACTCCAGTACTCTCACATCGTTCTGCCTCAATGGATGTGTTGTTTGTTGGCCATGATGATGATATTGCAGATATAGCCGGTACTCTTATCTTCAAGCCAGATGTCCATCGCTCCAAGTCATCCAGAGCTTAGACTGACACTCCTGCTTCTGCCTCGACCATTCCTCATTCTTCAGACACTGATTCATCGAGTGGTTTTAATTATGATTCTGAGGATTCTCCCACGGAGTAGTTCCTCGTATGTCTTCTCATTCCTTTTTGACACTTGTTGACAAAAAGGGGGAGAACTACATTGAGTGATAGTTATCGGGGTTCTTGCAGGTTGTTTTTCACTCGCTTTTGGTTTTCCCTCGAGCAATTTGCTTCATGAACTTATCGCACCACTTGTGGTGTTGAAAACCTCGGTCGTCATGTAACGTTAATAACCCCTGCCTGCAATATTACTTGTTGCGTACTATCTGGTTGCACTTACCTTCGAATGTGTTTTTACCGTGAATGATTATCTTCAATAACCATCTATCTTACAAGGAAACATATTTGCTCCTCGAAGAAGAACAGAAAATCATCATGTGATGATACCAAGGGGGAGAAGTACTTCGTGTACTTAATGGATTTTATTTGTTGTGGTTGGATATGCGCTGATTGTTATCCTTTATTAACTAAGCTTGCAGGAAGAGATTGTCAGTCTAAACTTTTATGCATTAAGTTGTAAAGGCTATATTGTCAGGACCCCGATCCTAAGTCACACCGATCTAGCATGTAACACATCATATCACTTTGTGGCCTCATGCACGGTATTCCCATGGCTGCAGCCTTACCTAGGCCGGGAGCATTTACGCCTTTTGGCTCACATATATGATAGTGTCGCTAGCATCCATATGACAGAGAACCCGGGCCGACATGACTAGTCGTAAACCCAAGGTGGCTCAAACTTACAGGGAAAGGCATACATGACCCAACAATGCACGTGTCGGTCAGCAACGAGTGCAACCGGGCTGTAGCAAGCTATCGGGACTCCGGTAGACACCGCATGACATTTCCCCGAAGTGACAGACACAGGAGCAAAGAAGGACACATGCCGGTCAATCCATGTGTTCCGGAGCAGTAGCAAGCTACCATGGCTCAGTGGAAGCACTAGGAGGCATTTCCCCATAAGGAAGGCTACCAAGGATAAACAACTAGGTGTCGGATCCCACACATACCAAGCATTTCAATAACATACACACAATATGCTCGATATATGTAAATACAACATGGCATCACAACAAAACTCTACGACTCAAAGTATTTATTCAATAGGCTCTGAGGAGTCAGATATTACAAACATGGGTCTCATGACCCAACATACAAGTCATACAAGCAACAAGCGGAAGCATAAGCATGTCTGAGTACAGACATCTGAAAAGAAGAAGGCTAGAAAGCCTGACTATCTACAAGACCCTCCATAGGAACCAGATCTCTGTCTGGGATTCCCAAGCTAATTGTCGAAGCTCACGAAGAACTACTAGTGAGAGTGAAGTCTCTCTGCAAAACATAAATTAAGCAAACGTGAGTACAAATGTACCCAGCAAGACTTACATCAGAACTATCTACATATGCATCAGTATCAACAAAGGGGTGGTGGAGTTTAACTGCAGCAAGCCAGCTTTTACTCGGTGGCTATCCTGTACTACGAGTACTTTCTTTGAGGTGGCGCACACGAGTCCACATATTCACCAAATCAATACACCACTATGGATCTGCTCCCGTCTCCCTAAGAGAAGGCCATCCATAGCACTCACACTTATCTTGCGCATTTTAGAGTATCCACTTCCAGTTATCTATGAACAATGTAAGATTTCCAAGTAGTCCATATCCGAGGACGCAACTATTCGAATAGATCATGTTAACCTTGCAGGGGTGTACTTCTTCACACACACTCTCGCCACTTACCGCCATGTACACGTCATGTATCTCGGCAACCTTCAAGTGGAAGCCTGGCGAGGGTGTCGGCCACGACTTGACTAACCACACAAGTCTCTAGTCCAGGTTTATCGCCTATTTAAGTTCCATCCGCAAGGAAGTCCGGCCGAGGTTTCCACTACGGCCCAAACGATGTGTGCAGGGTTCCCAAGTCCACCAAACGGGTGCCACTTGGTACACCGGGCCACGGTGCCTAGTCTGTCCCAAGCCCACCTATACCGTGTGCCACTTGGTAGACTACTAACACAACCTACAAACACCAGAAACTAGTTGCAACTCTTGGACAGAGATCAAGGCAATTAATAAGTCGAGATGGTCCATGGGTTTTGGGCCCAATGCGTGGTAGTAGCTGTCTTGGATCACAAACATAGAACTCAGTTCCTGAGGAAGGTTTCAATGAGACAACCCACCATGTACTCCTACTTGGCGTCTCATCGCTACCTTTACCAAATCGTGTTCATACACTTAGCTCTCAACAGTAGGACATGTTCATCACCATTCCAATCCATCCTAGATGAATCAGACCTGACACAACTCTAAGCATAGCAGGCATAACAAGCAAGCATGAATGAGTAGGCACATCATGGCTCAAACAACTCCTACTCATGCTAGTGGGATTCAACTATTTACTATGGCAAAGACAGGTCATGCAAAGGAATGGGGTTTAACTACCGCAACATGTAACAGTTGAATCGTTGTTGTCCTAATGCAATAAAAGAGAGCAGGAGCGAGAGAGTGGGATTGTATCGGAATGCTCAAAGGGGGGGGGGTTGCTTGCCTGGCACTTCTGAAGATGATATAGCTCTTCATAGGTGTCATCGAACTCATAGTCGGAACATACGTCTACCGAGGGGGAACAACCACCGACAAACACAAAAAGGAACAACATTCACTACAATGCACAATCAAATGAATGACATGTCATGTTAAGGAACTGAATTGACCTAACACAGTAGTAAGCCAAGTTAATTGAAGTGGAATTCAAACAAGGTTAAACTCCAACTCCAAATGCTAGTTCATAAATTGCCCTAATCATGATTTATCCTATTCAGTGAGGTTAACTTGTTCAAACATGCATGAAAGTGCCATAAACAGATTCTTCATATTTTTTTGATAATTTTCATATATACACTATTTCATTTGGAGTTACAGTTTAATTTCTATGGATTTTTGAAGTTTAGGTTATTTTTTGAAATTCATAAATCATTTCTGATTTATTTTAAATTCCAGAAAACCTTTACTGCATCAGCACTAAGTCATGGTGATGTCAGCATTGACCAAAGTCAGATCTGACTGGTGGGCTCTACCTGTCATTGACTCAGGGGGTTAACAGGGGTTATTTAACTTTAATTATGTCACTAACAGTGTGGGTCCCACATGTCATCGACCCAGGGTTGTTTCACTGGGTGATTAGCACCTAATCTAATCCCGCCACAGCAGCATCGCCGGATTAAGCACCGGCGACCATATCTCGCGGCGGAGGCTCGCCGGAGTTGCTCGGGCTCGCGCTAGAGGCGGCGGTTTGCGACGCGGTTGGGCTCTATGGCGAGCTAGGACCCGTGCGCAGCTAGAGGTGCAGACGGCACCGCCGAGGGTGGCCGGAGTCAACGACAGCGACTACAATGGCGGCCGCCGGAGTTCAGCTAGGTGCGGGCGCAGAGCTGCAGCTCTCTTCCGGGCAAACAGAGCGCACAGGCGGCAGCTACTGGGCAGCAGGAGCTTGACTAGGTGCTCAGCCGCGAGGTTGGCATATCGTAGCGACGACGGCGACAAACGCGGTGGCCGGCGCTCACGGGCACTTGCGGGCGGCAGCTACGGAGCAGGATGGAGCACGAGGGAGTAGGGGAAATGGAGTAGAGCTCACGGTGAACTCGCAGCGCTGCTTAGCGGGCTCGGGGAAGCACGGATGGCGAATGATTCGACGGCGGTGATCCACGGGACCGAGTAGGAAGATGACGAGGCAGCCGGCGATGCAAGGCGTCCGATCTCACGGGGCTCGGTTGGGGCGACTACGGCGAAGCTCTGGAACACGACGGCGAGGCGAGGCGATGGCTCTGGGCCCGGCAACAGCGAGCGGTGCGACATGCGTGTTCGGGCGGCTGCGCATGAGAGAGACAGAGGAGGGGAGAGAGAGCAATGAGTGAGGGAGACAAGAGAGAGGGAGCCAGGGGTGTCATGGCGTCGTCCGGGCGCGTCGGGGCAGCGGCGGGAAGCAGGAGGTGGCGGGGCGTGTGGTCGTGCGCGCCGAGCACGCGCCTCTCGTCCTTCTGGCGGGAGGAGGGAGATGACTGGCATGGGCCAGATGGGCCGGCTGCAGCTGGGCCTCTCAGGTAAGTGGGCTGCCAGGTTAGTTTTTCTCTGCTTTCTTTATTCTGTTTTCTGTTTTTATTTAATTCATTTGCCAATGTTTTGAACTTAAGAAAAATTCAAATAAGTGCCATACACCTATGAGTATAATTTATGTTGCTCATTTGGACATTTCCAAATGCACATAAATTATTTGAGGGTATTTTGAAATTATATTATCAATATTATCAATATAAATCCAATCTCAAATAGAAAATTGATTTAAATTAAAGGCCCAAATAATTCCTCAAAAATGTTCACAATTTTTGGTTGGGATCAAAACCCTTGCCAAAATTATCAAACATTAAAGAAGAAACTTTTGGAATCTTTGAATGAAAATTTATGGTTCTTTCCCTTCTTTTATTTCGATTTCCTGAGGCTGCCAAATATTCCTCAATTCCAATTTCTTTGAATTAACATGATGCATGATGATGCTCACTAATGCAACTATTTGCAAGCAATGAACCAGGGCTATGACACATATGATTCACTGACAAAGTGTTTTTCCCTCGCGATTTCACATTGAAGGGAAACCACATCTGAAGCATATCCATTCCGAGCTATTTTCTCTTATTCTTTCTTGCTCTGATTATATCGAATATCTAACATGCAGGAAAACTACATCTCGTGTGGATTAAAATTGTGTTCTGAGAAAACCTTCATGCTATATCCTTCGTCACAAATCTTTCAAAGCTTATCTTAAATCTAATTCTCTTCGAAGTTTTTGTGACAGGAATCACCTCAGACACCGTCGAGTGCATTGAAAGAAGTCAAGTATTAAATCTTGGATCAATGTCACTTATACGAAGAAAAATATCATTTCCCTCCGGTTCTTCATGCTCTGAAGCATATCTTAAGGGGGAGAATAATTTATCTTCGTAATTATCTCTCGTATTTCATTATTCTTCGCATTTCATTCCATTCTTTATCTATCCTTCGATGTAATCTTTTTTGTCAACAATCGTCCAAAAAGGGGGAGATTGATGGTGCAATATCTGCCTACCTTGTGTTTTGGAGATTGTTGACAGAAACAAGTATGGACTGATTTGTTTGCTAGTGCATACAGAGAGAGAAAGTCCATACATAACTGAAGAGAATGTTGTCTCCGGTGCTGAGTTCGAGGAACTTCACCGAAGTATATCTGCGTTGCAGAGAAGAATGGGCTATATTTGTTGAAGTCATATAGTCGAGAGGATTGATGTGACGAAAACGACCCCTCAAAAATTTACTGCTGAAGCAAAGCTTTTGATTCGGTGCTATCGTCCGAAGAAATTGACTACAGAGATGGAAGTCGAAGACAAAGTGAAGACGTAGTATTCATTTCGTTGTTCTTCTTTCATTCTTTTGAGTCATAGGACCTCCGTACTATTAAGAGGGGTATAGGTTCTTGATGCTTAGATCCGCTGTGATGCTTAGCCAAAACCTATGAAAGATGCGAGAGAAATCTCTTTGTGCTCCGAGCAAATACTTGTCAGCAAGAGATGGTGATCTTCTTCACTGCGAGAGATTTGTCTCAGACCGAGGAGTTAGCATTTCTTGCTTCGCAAGCAATGTTACAATTGTGCTCAAATCCGACCATTGGACTCATGTCGTTCAGCCATTGGCTGATCCCGATGTCTAATTTGGTCATTTCCCATCAGGGAAGGCTGCGGCTATAAATAGCCACCCCGCTCCAACATTGTCCGTTGGCTGCTCAGCTTGAGATTTCTGAGAAGATTGATTTGAGCAACCCCTCTCCGAGTGATTTGAGTTTAAGATCCACTGAGAGAAAAATCAAGAGCCCAAACTTAGACAGTGGTTTAGCATCACAGTAGTTCTGAGTGAGAGTTCTTGTACTTATTACTCTTGAGAGGTGCACACTCTCTAGACAGGTAGGTTTTGGTTCGAGTGTTGAAGAGTTGTTGTCTTCCCCAAGCCCGATCTTCAGCAACCAAGAGTGATTGTGGTTCGTGAAGGTCGACCGAAGGTTTGGAGATCGCCGACAAGGATCTACCATGAGTGAAATCAACCTGAGTCTGATCAGCTCTGTGTTGAAGGATAATAGGGTGAAGAGAGTTTATCTTCTGTGTTAAGTCACAGCCCCTCCAACTAGACGTAGCCCTTTGGCAGAAGGGTGAACTAGTCTACCAAATCTGATTGTCGCCATCGAGCAGCACTGGTTCATTCTATTTCACTGCAATTCCTTCAGTAGTTTTTATTCGTGCTCTGTGCCAATAGTTAATCTGATCATTTCATTCTGTTGTCTTCTTCGTATATCTGTGTTCTTCCTTTTTCATTCTCATCGCTTGTATTCACTAGTCACTATCATATTCCTCGGCTCTCTTGTGAAATCATTCCTTAATATTATCTTCTGTGCGCTCCATGTTGTGTCTTGTTCTTCTGCATTTGTTTGCATGCTGCATTACTCTCATAGTAGTTAAACCTGTCATTTCCCGTGCGTATTCTGTTATTACATCCTTCATCGAGGAATATGCTTCTGATGAAGAAGATTGATTTAGTTCATTTCCTTCACTATTCTATTCCACTGCTCTGATTGGGATAAGTTTCAATACTTTCGAAAGAAAATTTTGAATCTCCCATTCATCACCCTCTGGTCGATATACTCTCGGTCCTAACAATGACAACCTCTGCTTCCCTCTGCGAAGGGCCTATCTTTTATGCAAGAGTCAAAGTATTCTTCCCTATTCCTTTTTATTTTCTCTTTTTACAAGCATCATGTGGTGGGGAAAGATCTAGGCACATATATCCGGTTGGATATGAGTGAGCATGAGTTATTATTGTTGACATCACCCTTGAGGTGAATACGTTGGGAGGCAAAACTATAAGCCCCTATCTTTCTATGTGTTCGGTTGAAACTTTTTGCTCATGGGTATGCTGTGAGTGTTAGCAATCATAGAAGATTAAATGATGGTTGAGTATGTGGACTTGCCAAAAGGCTTCGATACGAGACCCTTCCTGAAAATATGATGAATTGTAGTTGCAAAGTTGACGGAGAACACAATTTGTTGGTTTTCAATAGAGTTTATGCTTTTTACATTGATGTTGTGATGAATTGTTACTTGTTCATGAGAAGTTATATGATAAAGGTTGTTGCTGTTATGATAATAAGCATGATGCTACTATGTCCTTATTTTGTTTTTATCGACACCTCTCTCTCCAAGCATGTGGGCATGTTTTTCGATATCGGTTTTCGCTTGAGGACAAGCGAGGTCAAAGCTTGGAGGAGTTGATACATCCATTTTGCATCATGATTTCCTACTGCCATTTATAATGTTTTTATGCATAATAATTCTTTATGGAGTAATTCCAATACCTTTTCTCTCATAATATGCAAGGTTTACACAAAGAGGGAGAATGCCGACAGCTGGAATTCTGGACCTGAAAAAGCTACGTCAGAGATACCTATTTTGCACATATCCAAATAAGATGAAACTTCACGGAGAATTATTTTGTAATATACAAAAAATACTGGAGCAAATAACTACTGGCGGGGGGACACCTGGTGACCACAAGACACCAGGGTGCGCCAGGCCCCCCAGGCGTGCCCTGGTGGGTTGTGGTCAACACAGCCCACCTCCAGTGCCCATCTTCTGGTATATAAGTCATTTTGACCTAGAAAAAATAAGGAGAGGACTTTTGGGACGGAGCGCTGCCATCTCGAGGCGGAACTTGGGCAGGAGCACTTTTGCCCTCTGGCGGAGCGATTCCGCCATGGGAACTTCCCTCCCGGAGGGGAAAATCGAAGCCATCGTCATCACCAACAACCCTCTCATCTTTGGGAGGCCAATCTCCATCAACATCTTCAACAACACCAGCTCTTCTCAAACCCTAGTTCATCTCTTGTGTTCAATCTTTGTACCGAAACCTCACGTTGGTACATGTGGGTGACTAGTAGTGTTGATTACATCTTGTAGTTGATTACTATATGGTTTATTCGGTGGAAGATTATATGTTTAGATCCATTATGCTATTTAATACCCCTCTAATCTTGAGCATGAATATCATTTGTGAGTAGTTACTTTTGTTCTTGAGGTCATGGGAGAAGTCATGTTGCAAGTAATCATGTGAACTCGATATTTTGATGATATGTATGTTGTGATTCCCTTAGTGGTGTCATGTGAACGTCGACTACATGGCACTTCACCATATTTGGGCCTAAGGGAATGCATTGTGGAGTAGTTATTAGATGATGGGTTGCTAGAGTGACAGAAGCTTAACCCTAGTTTATGCGCTACTTCGTAAGGGACCAATTTGGGTCCAAATGTTTAATGCTATGGTCAGATTTTATCTTAATAATTTTCTCGTAGTTGCGGATGCTCGCAAGGGGGTTAATCATAAGTGGGAGGTTTGTTCAAGTAAGAACAGCACCCAAGCACCGGTCCACCCACATATCAAATTATCAAAGTAGCGAACGCAAATCAAACCAACATGATGAAAGTGAATAGATGAAATTCTCGTGTGCCCTCAAGAACACTTCTATTATTATAAGAGACCGTTTTGGCTTGTCCTTTGCCACAAAAGGATTGGGCTACCTTGCTGCACTTTATTTACCGTTACCATTACTTGCTCATTACAAATTATCTTGCTATCAAATTACTCGTTACCGACAATTTCAGTGCTTGCAGAAATTACCTTGCTGAAAACCACTTGTCATTTCCTTCTGCTCCTCATTTGGTTCGACACTCTTACTTATCGAAAGGACTACGATTGATTCCCTATACTTGTGGGTCATCAACCCACTGCTCAAGTCACTGATGCACCTCGCTCGCCAAGGCCAACTGAACCAGTGCCTGTGGCCTCCCCTGTTAGAGCTGAAATTCCATCTCAGCAAGTTGTTTCTGAAGACGGTGAAATCCCTCACTCCGAACCCCTAGCTTCTCCCGCTCGTGCTACACCAAATGTTTCGGCTCCTCTGACTGATCAGCAACAACAGATTCCTGAAGATCAATCGCAACCACCTCAAGTGCCTACTGAAATGGAATCTGCTTCGTTGCCCAATATTTCTGCCGCTCCAACCCGTGTGCCATTTGCTCCATCCCAACTGCATTTATCAATCAACACAGCGCAAAGAATTTCAGATGTTGGTCCATCCGCAATCAGATATGCTTCTGCTCGTCATACAGACTCCATAGTTTATGGAGATGAAGTGATTTCCGTTGAAGATGAACTCAAATATCCATATCCTCATGAACAATTGCCCTTGTTCTCGACTGGTGTTGGTGTCAAAGGGCCTCTTTTCAATCGGAACACACATCCCCAATTCTTTCAAGAAAGTCCATATAAAGGGCCACGCACCTCTGAATCACCTTGTTTCTGGACTCAAGAACATGCCATCTTTTATTCTCGGATTCTCTATGACAGCCGAAAGATATTTCCTCACGAATTCCAGGACATCTTAGCTATGAAGAATATTGGCTGTATTACTCAGCTACTGCAAGATCTGGAAGATTTTAGCCTCATAAATGTCTTTGCATTCGAGCATCCATGGAACAGAGAAATCATACTTCAGTTCTATGCAACCTTGTATATCTCTGGTGATGAATCTTATAGCTCCAAGTGGATCATGGAATGGATGACCGAAGGGAAACGCATAAAATGCACTTCAACAAATTTTGTTTCACATTTTCATTTCCCTCGGTTCAAGCATGGCAAAACTGAGATTAGAGTGCACAACATTGATGTCATTTCAGATGAAATCTTTCGATGCACAATGGACAAAGAAAAGATTCTTGACTACAATGGTCCTCCCTTGCCCGAGCATTTGACATTCGAGAATCAGACTCTATGCCATTTGCTCACTTACACCATCTGCCCTCTGGCTGGGATGAACACTGATAATGTCATCTCTGATGTTCTTCAAAATGCCATCTATGCAATCTTCGAGCGATATGTCTTTGATGTTGAGGACATGTTTTTGTGTATCTTGAAGGATTCTGCTCAGCATCGAAAATGCCTCAAAGTATATGCGCCATGGATCCAAAAAGTGATTAATCATACTATGTGCACAGAATACTTGGCCAAAGTTAGTCATAAAAGCTTCATTCCTCCAGTGCGTGATACACTGCAAGTTATGCAAGATATTTCTTCGGGTAAAGTTCCTGTGTCTAGCCCTCAAGATTATCACTACACATTCGACGGGCCACGGCTACCTCAACATGATCGACAGATATCTCATCAAGCTCCATCGCACCTCGAAGTGAGTTTGCGCACGCGACAGCTGCTGTTGCAGCACATGGCTGAGGATCGCCAAGAGAAAGAACATCTGGCTGCCGAGCTGAATGCCATCAACAACCGAACTAACACTACTGGAATTAGCTTATTTGCCGTCTGCCAATTCTTTGCCGTCTGCTGGCTGACGGCAAAGAAGGTCTTTGCTGTCCGCTTACATAAAACGGACGACAAAGAAATGGCTGATGGCAAAGACCTTCTTTGCCATCAGCCATTTCTTTGCCGTCTGCAAGTAGATGGCAAAGAATCTTTGCCGTCAGCTGGCGGACGGCAAAGAGAGAGGTGGGCCCACTAACGAGCTTCTTAGGAAAAACCTAACGGCCCCCCTCTTTGCCGTCTGCTAGCAGACGGCAAAGAGAATAAAGCGGACGGCAAAGGAGCGCGAACGGCAAAGAGTTGACCTAACTAACGGCCGAGCCCCACCCCGCCCCCTCTCTCTCTCTCTCTCTCTCTCTCTGTTTCTTTTCCTGTCTCTGCTCCCTACGACCACCGCCACCGCCGCCTCCCTCCCTAGTCCACAGCCCCCGCTAAACCAACCTTACCGGCGTCGTCCCACCACCCACCACCCTCCTCCTCCCCCCCCTTGCCCCTCCACCACCCACCCCCCCACACCCACCTCCCCTCTCCCCCTTCCCCGACACCTCCCTCCTCCTGGCCCCCTTTTCCCACCACGTCCCCCCCACCCCCTCCGCCGCCCCCATTCCAACGTCGCCCCTCGCCCCGTCTCCCTCCTCCCTCAACCCCTCCGCCTGCGGCTCCCCTACCTCACACCTCTCCCCTCCTCCCCCTTCCACTTCTGCCATCCGCTCTTTCTTTCATCCTCCTCCTCCCCTCCCCCATCCCCTTCGTACCTCCTTCCCCCTCCCCCTTCCCGCCTCTTCATTCCTTCCGTCCCCCTCACAATTTCCTCCACCAATTCCTCCAGCGGCGCCGTTCCCCATCCACCAGCCGCCCCGTTCCTCCTCCTCTCCACCCGGGATCCCCGTGCAGTTGAGTTCTTCCCCCCCTTTTTTTTAGTTTTTTTTTTCGTTTCATTTTTGTTTAGTTTCTGTTTTAGTTTTGAGTTTTAGTTTTAGTTTATTTTAGTTTCAGTTTAGTTTTAGTTTTTAGTTTTCGTTTTTTTAGTTTCTTTTCCTTTTAGATTAGTTTAGTTTTAGTTTAGAAGAGAAAGAAGAAAGTAAGGAAGGCGGAGGAGGGAGGCAGAGGAAGGAGGCGAGAAGAAAGATAAGAAGAATCCAGCCGAAGAAGAAGACGACGCAGCAGACGCCCGCAGCAGACGACGACGAAACGAAGAAGAATAAGACGCCCGCCGCAAGCAGCCGCAGGAAGCCTCCCGCGCACTCCCGCTCCTAAGAATCCTCCGCGTCTCCTAAGCCTTCGTCCTCTTCTTCTGCTTCGGTTCTCCCCTCTATCTCTCCCTATTTCCTCCCTCCCTGCCCTCTGTCTTCTTCCCTCTCCCCTCACATCCGCCTCCCCTCTTCCTTCTTCCTCTCTCATAACCGCTCATCCCTCCCCCCTTCAACCCCTCTCCCAAGTCCTCCTACTCCGCCTGGACTACTCCTCCGCCCTCCCCTCCTCCTCCAGCCCCTCCGTTCGCCTCCTCTCCCTCCCTCCTCCGTTCTACTCCCCGCCTATATCCTCCTCGCTCGTAGCCGCCCTCCTCTCCTCTTCTTCTTCTTATTTCTTCATCTTTTCACCTTCTTCTCCCGACCTCTGCCGCGTACTTTCTTCCATCTACTCCTCCTCCCTCTTCTTCCTCCTTCTCGTCTTCTCCCCTCCCGTCGTCACTCCCTTCCCTTTCCCCCCCTCTCCCCCCTCCTCCTCCGCCCTCAGCTCCCCATCCTCCTCCGCCTCCTCCTCCCCCTCCTCAGTCAGCATCCTACTCCTACTCCAGCCATTCACCAACCGACACCCCCCCCTATCGCCCTACCGTCCTCCTACACACCCACCTCCCACCCCTGACATTCCCCCTAGCCCCCGTCAACCCCTTTATCAAGCCCGGGCGTTACAGTCCACACAACCCCTAAGCCCGCACCCCTAACCCTACCCTACAACACCCCTACACCGTCATATTACAGAGTTGACGCCCCTACCCCTCCGCTACACCCCTCTACTCACTTACGAACCTTACACGCGCCGCCTACCGTTTCCTACACCCGTGCCCTACACCCTTACCACCAACACTCCCCTACCCCCACGCCCCCCCCTACCCCTACCCCTACACACCTTACACCCCCCTCGCCCTACACTACACCTCCTGCAAGACTCCACCCTCCCATACCCCCCTACACCCCTACACCACCCCTACAACCTACCCCTACACCACCCTGCCCCACCTCCGTACCCCTACCCCTACACCCAAAGTAAGCCAGACCACCACCCCAACGCCCACTCCACCCTTACACCTTCCTATCTAGCCCTTACAACCCTTACACCACACCACACCCCGACCCCGACCCCAACGGGGTCATATATTTGTGAATTATGAGTTAGGTTGTATATTTTTTGATTTTGTTATGCAAAACATCATATATATTTGTGTTGATCGGGTGTATTTAAATGTGCAATTGTTTCGTCGCTGCGAGGGTGTGCTGTTTGACGACCTCCCTGTGCGTTCGACGAGCTCCGCCCCTGCGTTCGTTGGTGAGCACAAATGACATCTCCTCCCCCTTCATTTGCTCTATTCCGGTCTTCGTGCCGATGAAACTTGCTAGCTATAGGTGTCAATCATCAGTATGCGTAACCACTATGCGTCTCCCATTCGAAAGGGTTACATCTATAAATATGCATGCATTTGCATATTTATAATCATGATTCTTTTGAATTGTCCAACGTTATCCATGGACAGCCTGAGTATGTGTAGATTGGGTTCATTTTCCCATATGCTCTGCTCCGGATCCGATGCAGAATTTCGTCAGTGCCTCCCTGTTGTTCTCCGGGTACACATCCTCTCTGCTTATTGCCGAGACATGTATCAGGAGAACAGCGGGGAGGTGCTGCCGAAATTTTGCGTTGGATCCAGAGCAGAGCATGGGAAAACGAACCCAATCTACACATACTCGGGTGGGATTAGGACCTATCTTTACCTATTAGCGTGTAGGTTGCATGAACGTAATAAAACTGACAAACTCCATTAACTAATGGATATGGTTTGCTTAATTATGTATATATTTCTTGTGTGTCCAGTAGGAAGTCAATATGAGTGATCGTGCGTGGATGTACACCGGTTACACTAGTCAGAAAGTTTGGACTGAGGAATGGTTAACAAAAACCAAGGGGTTTGTTAGAGCCGCATTTGCAAATGGCCAGAAATTAAGCTGGTGCCCCTATGTCCGGTGCGACAACTATAAAATGAGGGATGAGCTTGAAATGATTAAAGACCTGCAGAAGTTTGGTTTTACGCCTGGTTACAGGGTCTGGACATTACATGGTGAGTCTGCCCAACGTGCCAGAGCCGAGGTGGTTCATCGTCGCACCGACGAGCATGGTACCGGGATGGAAGACATGGTGCAAGACTTTGACGATGCTCGGGACTCGGACGAGGAGATGGAGGAATCTGCAAAGGCCTTCACTGAAATGTTGGAGTCCTCAAAATGTCCTCTCCACGAGCACACTGAGCTTTGTCAGCTGGATGCCATCTCACAAATAATGGCTTTGAAGGCTCAATTCAACTTGGGCAGAGAATGCTACGACGCGATGATGACAGTATTCGGATGATTTCTACCCAAAGACCATGTGCTAGCTCCAAACCTGTACCAGTCAGACAAAATCCTCCGTGCTCTTAAGATGCCCTATGAGAAGATACATGCCTATGAGAAAGGATGTGTCTTATTTAGGCTTCAGTATGAGGACTTGAACTATTGTCCCATTTGCAAGTCTTCCAGGTATGTTGTGGTAGACAACGGTATGGGTGAGAAGACGCAGACCAAAATACCCGTTAATGCTCTTCGGTATATGCCAATCGTACCAAGACTTCAACATCTTTTCATGGTCAAAGAGATGGCCAGACAGATGACATGGCACAAAACGGGCAAAAGAACCGAACTAGATGCAGATGGGAATGTGATGATGGTGCACACATCGGATGGTGAAGCGTGGAAGCGCTTTGATGCATTACATAAGGAAAGAATGGCAGATCCAAGGCATCCTCGAGTCACCGTCAGCACGGATTGGTTCAGTGTGTTTGGTCAGACGGCAGCCCAATACAGTTGTTGGCCCGTGTTTGTCATTCCACTCAATCTCCCCCCCGGGCAGATTATGCAAAGAAAGAACATTTTCCTGACGTTGATAATTCCAGGGCCCAACTATCCGGGGAAGAATGTGTACATGTAGCCACTTAAGGACGAATTGCAAGAAGCTTGGGATAATGGGTTCAAGACATACGACGCCTTTAGCAAACAGAACTTCATAATGCGTGCCTGGTACATGTACTTGACGCATGACTTGACGGCGTATGCGCTATTCGTTGGCTGGTGTGTGCATGGAAGTTTCCCGTGCCCCACATGCAAGGGAGCTCTTGAGTTTCGTTGGCTGACGGCAGGGCACAAGTATACTTGCTTCGACTTGCATAGATCGTTTCTAGATCCTCGCCATAAGTTTAGGAAAGACAAGAAGAACTTCATCAAAGGTAGAGTTGTCAAACACTCTGCACCACCTGCGTTGACAGGCTAACAGACCCTAGATCAGTTAAACGCTCTTGAGCCACATCCAGAGCGTCCAGGGTATTTCAAGGGGTATAATAAGGAACTGGCCTGGACTCACAAGACATGCTTCTGGGATCTGCCTTACTTCAAAGACCTCCTTTGCCCACACAACATTGACGTGATGCACACTGAAAAGAATATGGCCGAAGCCATTTTTGGTACATTGTTCGGCATAGAGGGGAAATCAAAGGATAATACTAAGGCTAGAGTCGATCAAGAGGAGCTATGTGATAGACCGTTACAAAACATGCAAGAACCGAAAGGAAAGTGGAACGGGATGAAGCCAAAGGCATGGTTCAATCTTGGAAGGCCAGCTATGAAGGAAATTATTTTGTGGGTGAAAATGCAGTTGATGTTCCCTGATGGGTATGCAGCAAATCTAAAGAGGGGAGTGAGTCTTGAAAAATTGAAAATATTTGGTCTAAAAAGTCATGATTGGCACATATGGATTGAGCAGATAATGCCGGTGATGTTGCGTGGCTTCATCCCTGAGGATGAATGGCTAGTACTGGCAAAGCTGAGCTATTTCTTCCGTGTTCTTTGTGCGAAAGAACTATCGCCTGGCCTCCTAGAAGAAATGGAACAGTTGGCGCCAGAGTTGATCTGCAAGTTAGAGATGATCTTTTCACCAAGCTTCTTTAATCCAATGCAACACTTGATTTTGCATCTCCCGACCGAGGCACGATTGGGGGGGCCCATGCAAAATCATTGGTGCTACTCAACTGAGAGGATGCAGAAGACACTTCAAGCAAAATGTAAAAATAAACGTAGAATTGAAGCATCGATGGCCGAGGCATCCATCACTGAGGAGGCGGCAAACTTCGTGATAGCACACTACGAAGCCAAAAATCGTCATTTGCATAATCCGAAGCCTCGGTACAATGCTGACGACCCTAAAAAGGGTCGATCCAACCTCAGCCTATTCAAAGGGAATCTCACACCAGCCAGTGGTTGGAAACCAGTATCGTTGGATGTTGAAGAATGGCGGACCATTTCACTGTATCTCTTCAACAACCTAACAGAAGTGCGGCCGTACATCGAGTAAGATCTCGGTACATTGTTTCGCAACTTCTAATTCCTTTGAACTGCTCTTATTCTTGGATATTTGATGCAGTCGATACGTCGCCATATTCTCGTATGGAGCGGTGATCCAAAAGGATTCCGTCGAAGAGTATGAGCTTCTGGCAAAGCAAGGAGGCGAATATCCCGGTTTCATCTCTTGGTTCAAAAAAATGGTAATTTCCATTAGACCATTTCATTTCTTTGGCTAATTTGCGACTAATGCAACAATCCTTTTGTATTAAACTTGTAGGCTAATTCAGAGATTATGGATGCCGAATTGAGACAAGTAGCTAATGGTTTTGACTATAAGGTCCGTTCATTTGACAAATACGACATCAACGGGTATCGCTTTCGTACCTATGGCAAAGAGCTATCTATGGCCGACCGAAAGTCTACAAATTGTTGTGTCTCTGCTATCGGCGAAGGAGATATCGAGTATTATGGAAGAGTTGAAGCAATTTATGAACTTCAATTCTATGGTGAAAACCCACCAAATGTCGTAGTCTTCAGATGTTATTGGTTCCAGCCGAGGGAGACTAGAAGGACTCATGAACATATAGGGCTAGTTGAAATCAAACAAAGCACCCATTTGGATGTTCCCGATGTCTATATTACGGCTCAACAGGCAACCCAAGTTTTCTATCTACCGTGGGCCTGTCAAAGTGATCCAAATCTCAGTGGTTGGGATGTCGTTTATGAAGTGCCGCCACGTGTTAGACCACCTCCCCCCAATGAAGAGGATTATGAACCTCACATTAACCAAGACACATATGACGAAGGAGAATTCTTCCAAGAAACACGTCTTTCCAAAAAACGTTTCAAGAACCACTTTACTCCACCCCAGAACATTGAAGTAGACAACGATAGTGAATCCGACTTCACCCCTGAGCCGGAACAAGAAGAAGTTACTACTGCAGATGACCTGTCAATGCTTGAACGATTACGTAAAGGAGGCCTTCCACATGTTGATGCATTTATTGATGATGATGATGAGCACATCACTAATAGTGATGATGATGATGCATTTAATGATCCCAGAGCATATATAGACGATTCAGAGTAATATTAGTAATGTGAGGTATTCAATTTTTTATTATGTTCATGATGATGATACACTTAAATTATATACATATTATTATCTTCACGTCAGGTATTCAAATTTTTTATGTTGTACTAAATTTGTTTACTTTTTGTCATTGCATGTGTTGACAGGATGGTGGGCAAGGGTCCAGAGCGCCCCGAGCCTCCTGCGAGCGCTACTGGGAGGGGTGGTTCCATTATTCCAGCCCAGCCCCTCCGAAGAGCGCTGCTAGACAGTATGCAGACAGTTGCGGCGGGCGCTTCTTCTTTGGCTGGGAGAGGTCGGGGGACGACGAAGAAGGCTGCTAGAGGTGGACGTGGCAGCGGGAGAGGTAGGAAGGCTGCTACGCCTTCCTCGCCGCCACCCTCAGCAGATTCACCCGACCATAGGACTGCTCCGTCTGACGTGGACCCGTCTCGGACTCCGGTCCATGAGCCTCCAGTCGCCGATCCTTCGCCCCACCAGACTCGTGTCGCCGATCTTTCGCCCCACATCAGTCCGGTCCCAGAGTCTTCGTCCCAGAAGACTCCGATCCCGTAGTCTTCTTCCCACGGGACTCCGAAGGCTAGTGGCTCTACTGATGGTAGCGAGGACACCTTTTCAGATGATAGCTACAGCGACGACGAGCTGGTTGAGAAGGGCAAGAAGGTCTACAAGCGTGGCTGTACAAAGCTCCCGCCCGTGCCGACGACCCCCGACCAGAGGTGATTGATTGCGCCTAAAGGGTTGAAGTAAGTGCATTTACTATTTTTTAACCTTTTGCCTTCATGTTCCTTCAAATTAATATCTAATGCGTTGGCCTTGTCATACTGCAGGGGCTGGGTACATCCCCGTGGTGTCCGCAGGCCCAACCAGGTCCTTGGTGTGCTTTGTCGGGAGCACTTCCCTGGGTGGGTCACGTTGCCCGGTGAGGGTCAGGTTCCACAGCTAGCACTGAGCTGGGAGCTGTACTCGGTTGTCCTGGCCCCGCCGGAGGAGATGGTCGCCAGTGTCTTGTGCGAGACGGTGGCCGACATTGTGTTCCGTCGGTTTTGGGAAATTTCTCCTTTACAGAATTAAAAATCAACACTACCTAGTGATTGTACTAATCAGTGTTGTCTTGTTTGATTGCAGACTTTCTACAGGGTTTCAGAGGGAGAGCAGGAGGCCGCGTCTATGGTTGTCGAAACCGAGTGCAAGCGCCTACTTCAGAACTTACGGCACGAGGCTCGGGTGCAGGCCGTTTGAGACTACTACGCCTCGAAGGGTATTAGGAGGGCCAAGAAGAAGTGTCGCGGCAAGTTTCCGAGTAAGGAGAAGTACATGCAGGTAATTACCTATTCTTAAGGCCTTGAACTTAGTTTTCTTGATTTGATTCGTAGGCATAGCGCTGAAATTTCTCTTGACTCACTTAGGTGCCCCCGAGATGGTGTGTGGATAAGATGGACTGTTGGGAGGCGTTGGTGGATGCGTGGTGCTCTCCCCAATGGCTAGTCGAACACCATAGGGCCAAGGATAAGCGCGACCAAATGGAAGGTGTGCCACACCATCAAGGGAGCTCCAACCTGTTTGAGTACGGGGATAACTGGGTATGTGGTTTGCTACATGTTTCATTCTTCATGCTAGCATTTATCCCTTCCAAAATGACTTAATATGCTTACTTAGTTAAAAAATGGCATAACTACCTTGGATAGTTCATTTATGACATAATGAGCTCTAAAATGACATAATAACCTTAGATAGCTCTATAAAATAACTAAATATGCTTTAGTTAGTTAAAAGATGGCATAACTACTTAGGATGGCTAAATAATGACCTAAACTAATCTTAGCTAGTTCATTTATGACATATTTAGCTCTAAAATGACATAATAACCTTAGATAGCTCTATAAAATGACTTAATATGCTTTAGTTAGTTAAAAAAATGGCATAACTACCTTCGATAGCTCAAATCTAGCTAGTCTTCAGCACATAATTGCTCTAAAATGCATAATAACCTTATATAGGCTCTATAGAATCCCTAAATATGCTTTAGTTAGCTAAAAAATGGCATAACTACCTTGGATAGCTCAATAATGACATAATTAGCATACTTTGGTCAAAAATGGCATAATAATCTTGGTTACCTCGAAAATGACCTAAACTTAGCTTATTTTCCTCGAAAATGACATAATAACCTTACTTAGCTCCAAAATGACCTATTTACATAGCAATATCATTCTTCATGCTAGCTTGAGCCCTTAACTAATATTTTGTTCCTCTCTCTCAGGCGCACCACCACAAGAAGCCTGTGCCAAATCTGTTCGACCTCTATGGCATGGCCCATATGGCCCCGTACAAGAAGGCCAAGCCATTCACGGAGTCTAACCTAGATCATCCAGAGAGCTTCACCAACATCTCCTCCCACCACAAGCTTGTGAAGTACAGAGACGAGGGGAAGGCGAGGAAAGGGGAGGACTTTAACCTGAGCCAGGATCCTTTTGATACAGAGCTGGTGATGATATCTGGTGGCGGGAGGTCCCATGGCTCCGTAGCCATTGGTGATGGACTGATACATTGTCCTAGGACTCTCCCGCTGATCAAGAAGCGCCAGAGTAGCTCTGATCCTGAGATAACGTCTCGTGCACGGCCCGCGGAGCTCGCCATGGCGGTTAGTTATACGGACTCTCTCACCTTTCCTCCATTACATTGCGTGTGCCTCCGTCGATGATTACAATGCTAACGAGGAGTGGTGTGTTGCAGGCCTTGGTTGAGAAAGAGAGATTGAACACCCAGGCGCTTTTGGAGGAGGCAAAAAGGGAGGCGGCGGAGAGGGAGAGGGAGTTGGAGGAGAGGACGGCTAAGCTGTTGGAGGCGGAGAGGAACCGGAATGAGGCGTCTAACCGGGCCCTATACGAGCTCATCGTGGTACGTTTCTCGTGCATATTAGCCCAATCATGCACGTAATGTTCGCATTACTAACTAATATGACTGACTCGTGAGAACCAAATGTGCAGACCATGTGCGAGAAAAACGGTCAGCCCCCTCCGCCGATGCCCTAGATTGCTCCGGCGACCACGGTGAGTTTGATTTGAATGGTCATTAGTTACTAGTATTCACATTTCAGTTTGCATCATGCTAACGAGACATTATTGGAAATGATCTTCGGTGCAGCAAGGCTCCCAACAAGCATTCTACTTCTTCTTCTTTTCCTCCTCTTACTTGTTTTTATTCGTAAATGGCATAATAACCTTGCTAACCTCATAAATGTCATATACTTAGCTTGTTGTCCTCTAAAATGACACAATAAGCTTAGTTAGGTCAAAAATGGCATAATTAGCTAGGTTAGCTCAAAAATGACCAAGTTTAGCTAGGTTAGCTCCAATATGATCCATTTAACCTATGTTAGCTCCAAAATGACCTATTTGCCTAGCTTAGCTCTAAATTGACCTACACACTTAGCATTTTTACCTACCTTAGCCCAAAAATGGCATTTTTGCCTACATTAGTTAGAAAAGAAGAAGATAAATAATAGGAGAGGAGAGAAAGAAAGAGAAGATAAATTCTTCTTCTTCTTCTTTTCCTCCTCTTCCTTTTCTTCTAGCTAGTCTTCTTCTTCTTCTTCTAACTTACATCTTTCCCAATTTGCAGATTTGCTTTACATGAGGACGCTTGGATTCATGGAGTGTACTATTCTTCTGGTGCTTCCTTTTGTTTATGAAAACTTGTTTGGATATGTATGTCTATATGGATATGTTGTTGGAAACTTGTTTCTGGTTATGTATGTATATATGGATATGTTGGACTTTGTTGAACTATGTTGTTGGATATATATGTTTGATTTGATGAAATATGTTGTTGGACATGCTGTTATATGTTGTTGGATATGTATGCATGTATATCTGTGTGTGAAATCCTGTCAAATTAAATGGATTCAAATAAAAACAGGGGATATATAGCCTCTTTGCCGTCCGCTAGCGGACGGCAAAGAGCTTTGTCGTCCGCTAGCAGACGGCAAAGAGGACACGTGGCAGCCACCAATAGAAACTGGGAACACTGGTTGCCTATTTTGGTCACTTTGCCATCTGCCAGCGGACGGCAAAGAGGTTTGAATCTTTGCCGTCCGCTGGCGGACGGCAAAGTGACCAAATAGGACTGGCAAACAGGGCCAGCTATGCCATCCACCAGCAGACGGCAAAGATTCAAACATCTTTGCCGTTTGCTGGCGGACGGCATAGCTGGCCACGTGGCAGCTTCTCAGTGCTGGCCGAGCTGAGCTCTTTGCCGTCTGTCAGCGGACGGCAAAGAGCGCCGTTAACCCCCTAACGGCTCTCACCCCACCCCACTGCCGTCCGTTTCCAAGAAGCAGACGGCAAAGTAGGCCTTTGCGGGCACTCGTTCAGGCGGACTGTTTGCCGTCCGCTGGCTGACGGCAAATCATTTTGCCGTCCGGCATGTATGCCTTTGCCGTCCGCCATGGCAGACGGCAAAGAAGCTGATCCCAGTAGTGTAAAGTAGTGCATATGCTTGCGGCTGAGAATAAGAAACATATCTGGAAATTGCTTCGCAAGTTCTTCACCGAAAACAACTTCTGCAGGTCAATCTCAAAGAACTCTATAAGTATCTTGACAAAGGTTTTTCTGTTGAAGATTATCAAGATCGCATTACTCCTCCTCTGCCTGCTCGTGAGCCAACAACTGATCTACTCAATTTTAAGCTACGAAAATTGCTCGAAGAATATGAAGCTACCTCACCGACAGAGAAACCAACCAATGGAAATGTGTTATCTCGTGCTACTCCAGTGGCTGATCCCAATGTGCCTTCATCATCACACCAACGCGCTGCTATTCCTGAAGAAAAATCTACTACCACTGAAGATGAAGATACTCCAGTTACTTTCGAATCAGAAGTCTCCTCGGATAGTTCTTCTGGAGATGCCACTGAGTGAATCAAGTTCATGGCTTTTGCACTCATGTTCTTCGTCACCTTTTTGACACTAGTTGACAAAAAAGGGGGAGAATTACATCGAGATTTGATATATTTGCTTTTGGAGTTTCGTTGGTTTGGTTTCGTGTGAGATTTGAACTTATGCTTAAAGACTATTTGCTCTCGGATGTAAAGCTTCTATGTTGTAATGTTAATAACCCCGCCCGCTACACTATTTCTCTCGAAGCATTTGTTTTGCAGGTAGAATTATTATCAAAAGTTATAAATGATTGCACTACAATCTCAATGGATTATATATCATCAGTGCGAATCATTATCTCGTATGATTAAAATTTCCTCTATATACTTCAATGAATTGTAGGAGAATTTTATCTCATATTTGAAACCCTGCATACATCTAGGGGGAGTCTATTTTGTCATCGAGTCAAGTAACACAAATTCACTCTTGTTCGATTTACTTTTCACTTATCTATCTTCACTTTGATGATTATCTGTTTTGTCAATAACCGTCCAAAAAGGGAGAGATTGTTGGTGCAATGATAGGACCCTTTCAAGTTTGTTGACATAAATAGTATGGGACTTATGTGTTTGCTAGTGCACACAGAGTAACAGGTCCCTGCGATCATGAGGAGTTTGAGCTAGACGACGAAGGTAATCTCCCTACGCTGTAGTGATGGTTATCACCGAAGATTATGATAAGAAGAGTGACCCCTCAAAAATTGCTGAAGTGAAGCAATTGGTTCGGTGCCTATCCGAGGAAATTGACTACGTCCGAGGAGATTGAAGACGAAATGAAGACGTAGCATTTATTTCGTAGCTCTTCTTCTCTTTATTGAGTCATAGGACCACCATACTATTAAGAGGGGTGTAGCGTTCGAAACTTTGATTCTCTGATGCTAAACCCAAATCCTATGAAAGTTGCAAGAGAAATCTCTTTGTGTTCCGAGCAAATACTTGCCAGCTGGAGACTGTGATCTTCTTCGCTGCGAGAGATTTGTCTCAGACCGAGGATTTAGCATTACTTGTTCCTCAAGTAATGTTACCGTTGCTCCCAAATCTGACCATTGCAAATGTGTCGGCTGGCCATTGGCTGGACCTCGTGTCCAAAATAGTCATTTCGCACCAGGGAAGGCTGCGGCTATAAATAGCCACCCCGCGCCAGCTTTGTCCGGGGGCTGCTCCATTTGATTCTGAGAAGATTGTTGAGCAACCCCCTCTCTGAGCGATTTGAGTTTAAAATCCACCGAGAGAAAACCCCTAGAGCCGAAGAATTAGATAGTGGTTTAGCATCACTCGAATCTAAGTCCAGTACGCTCCGCCTATTACTCTTGAGAGCTGCAAACTCTCTAGACGGTTAGGTGTCAATTTGTTCAGAGACCAAGAGTGATTGTGGTTCTCGAAGAAGAAGTCTGTAAAGGTTTGGAGATCGCCTCAAGTATGTACCATGAGTAATTGGCATTGGTTGACGAACCAATTGTCGAGGAGAATAGAGCGAAGAGAGTTTATCTTCCGTGTTAAGTCACAGCCCCTCCAACCAGACGTAGTCCTTGTGCAGAAGGATGAACTGGTCGAACAAATACCCTGTCTCCATCGAGCATCACTAGTTACTTCCGCTACTCTTGTTTACATTCGATATGTTTTCCATCATCTGATTTGTCTTGATGCATGTTGTAGTTTCCATTCGGTACTTAGTTATAGCTCGCAGCTGTTTGTTTTTCATTCACTCCGCTGTTGGGTTCCGAGAGTTTTGTGATTTCTAAAGAAATTTTAAATCTCCCATTCATCCACCTCTGGTAGACATACTTCGTTCCTACAAGGGTATAAAGCTAGTTCAACTCTAGTGTAAAATTATATATACTAGATTATAGAACTAGTTCAACTCTTGTGTAATTTTATTTGAACTAGGCTATAGAGCTAGTTCAACCCTAGTGTAAAATTATTTGAACTAGCTTATAGAGCTAGTTCACCTCTAGTGTAAAATTATTTGTAGTAGGCTATAGAGTTAGTTCAACTCTAGTGTAAAATTATTTGAACTAGCTTATAGAGATAGTTCAACTATAGTCTAAAATTATTTGTACTAGGCTATAGAGCTAGTTCAACTCTAGTGTAAAATTATTTGTACTAGGGTATAGAGCTAGTTCAACTCTAGTGTAAAATTATATGTACTAGATTATAGAACTAGTTGTCGTGGTGAGCTCACGGCAGATGCCATGGGATGCCTAAAGAGAGGAACAGGAAAGAGGCCACCGATGGGCTCCAGAGGCGAGGTTGGTACGAGCGAGCATGAGACACAAGACGTACCCAGGTTCGGGGCTCTCCGGAGAGGTAACACCCCTAGTCCTACCGAGTGTGGTTTATATGAAGATGGTACAAGCTTGCTCCTAGAGCTGTTTTGGGGAGGAAGGAAGGCAGGCCAGTGCATAGGCTGCTCCTTCTCCGTGTGGGTAGATGTGAGTATGTGTGTGTGGCTAAAGAGTCGACCAGTGATCGCGTGTCCCCATCTGCATGGAGACCTCCTAGGGGGTCTTATAGGCCGACCCCCAGGTTTACAATGGTAAAGTTACATAGGCGCTGGGCCGGGTTGTCAGTGTCTAGGTGCTGGCAGTGGTGGCCGCTGGGGCGCCGGGTCTGCCGGGTCCGTCTGGTGCGGGTCTCGCCGGGTCCGTCGGGTGCAGGCCATACCAGGCCCACCGGCGCGGGTACGGCCGGCCGCTGGGTATTGTAGTCATGTCGTGTGGGACGTCATGGGACGGCCACGCCGTCTTGCTACAGGGTTGCGCCTCCGAGACGCCGCCCGCCCCAGGCGGTGGCTTGGTCGGCACGACAGCCAAGCCCACCGGGGCCGGCGTAAATGGGGGCACACTGTAGCCATGGTTGTTTGTCGATGGAGGTTTGTCTTGTGGGAACCAGCCAGCATGCGCTAGCCGGCTTGGCTGGGCCACGACACCTAGCCGGGTTGCGCTGGGAAGCCGGCCAGGTACTCGCCGGATTGAGGGGCGTTGCCAGCCCTGATGTTTTTGAAAGGATCCGGGTTCTGTTGCCTCTCTAGGGTTCATCCCCACTATAGTAGTCCCCGAAGCTGTGAAGGCTCGCCGGCTTCAGGTAGTGGGGCCTTCGCAGTTTCGCCCCCTTGAGAAGGCGGATGGGTTGATGAAGCTTGGGACCACCGGGTCCAGCAACACCCACTGTGTGCCAGCTTCCGGAAGCCGGATCATGGCATCCCGGTGTGGGCAGGAAACCGAGGCGTCCGCCGAGTCTTGAAGGGGAAGGGACGCGCCTCCCA
Source organism: Thinopyrum elongatum (assembly GCA_011799875.1). Taxonomy (NCBI): domain Eukaryota; kingdom Viridiplantae; phylum Streptophyta; class Magnoliopsida; order Poales; family Poaceae; genus Thinopyrum; species Thinopyrum elongatum. Next base: position 467,476,940 of record CM022300.1, read on the forward strand.
CAGCCCGACACAGGTGCCACGTGGTGAACAGGAGCTGACGAGGCCCTGCCAGGCCACGCGTGCGATGGGATGCAGCAGTGGGCTGGGCCCATGCGCGGGGATTGATTGCGGCCGCCGTGGACGGTTGCACTTATCGGGGTAATTAATTCATGCGGGAAATGTGCCCACATAATACGGGGAAGTGGAAACACGGGCGCAGCCGATCCACTTTCCCACGTCTTGTCATGGTTATAAGATCGGAGGGAGGGGACGGTGGAAACACTCACGCACGCTCCCCTTGCCTCGTCCTACTTCTCTTCGCCCAACTCTCGAGCTCGCCGCCCGAATCGCCCACCGACCTCGCTAGCTTTCTCCTTGCCACCGTGCACCGCATCCTTGCCGAGCTCCACCAATGGCGCTGCCAAAGGGCTCGTGGGAGGGGTCCGAGGTCACTGATGGCGACATCCAGTACCTCCGCGACACCTGGCGATTGTCGTCGGCGAAGGAGGTGGCCGCGCGTGTGCCTGGGAAAGAGAGGGAGCCGCAGCCGCAAGAGGGTGAGCGTGTGGTCTTCTATAGGCACTTCAAGCGCGGGTTTGGCCTTCTTACAAGCGCCTTCTTCCGCGCCTTTCTTTCCTTCTTCAGGCTGCAGCCGCACCACTTGGGTCCGAACGCTATGCCGCAGCTCTCTGGCTTCATCACCTTGTGCGAAGGCTACTTGTGAGTGGAGCCAGATGTGGAGTTCTGGAGCCGCCTCTTCTTCCTCAAGTAGCAGGGGCCGGAGGTCAGGGCCATGTCCGACTGCGGGGCCGCCGTCGTCTCGGTTCGGCCGAATGGGGTGGTCCCCAAAATGCCCATCGAGGATTCAGCCAAGAGGTGGCAGAACTCCTTCTTCTACGTGCGCAACGCCAGCGGAGGAGCCGACGCCATCAACCTGCCCCCATTCATCAATGAGCAACCGCTCGCCAAGATGAACTGGGGCTACATGCCCAAGAACGGATCAGGGAGATGACAGCGTGGGAGGGGCTCAAGGGGACGGATCTCGTCGCCGCCTTCATCGCGCGCCGGATCGGGGAGATGACAGCGTGGGAGGGGCTCAAGGGGACAGATCTCGTCGCCGCCTTCATCGCGCGTCGGGTGCTGCCGCTGCAACGCCGGGCGCACATCATCGGCCAGATGGTGACCGCCGAGATCCCACCCAGATGTCATTCCGGAGGCTGTTGCCAGAGCAGGTCACCGACCGGGTCAACGCCATCTCCAAGGCCGGGATGGCTCCTGACTGGCGCTTCGGGAAGGCGCCGTACAATGCAGAGTACCCGGCGCCAGTGGTGAGTCCTTGGTCCCCCTTCTTTGCAATGTCTCAACTCTTTCTCCGTCCTGATGTGATTAAGGAGGTGCTGCTGAACGCTATCCAGCAAACGCATGATGGGACGAGGGCACAGGTACTGGCCGTCGAGCAAGCCCGCTCGGAGGGGGCGGAGTCCTTCACCGAGAACCCGGAGCCAGCCGACGCGTGGCGCCACGCGGGTAAATCTCCGCACCCAGACCTCTTGCGAGACTGGTTGGACGACGACGTGGAGATCTTGACGCACGCTGGTGGTGCAGCGCCGCCGAGGGGAGGGGATGGCAGCATCGACCCCCCAAGGCGGCTGAAGAAGACGGCCGACACCGGGTCATCCCGCGTGCCGGCAGCGACAAGCCGGCCGCACGGGAAGGACGAGGTGCCGCTGAAGTCGGCCGCGAATCGTGCGGCGGAGGGACCGGCCGCGCGCGGCAAGACGGGCGCCAAGAGAGTGCGCCAAGTCATCCCGGCGCCGCCGGCAAGGCAGGCTAACCCGACGGTGATCGGGTAAGTTCTCTTTGTTGATTTTTGCATGCTGCTTGGTTGTACCTTTCTCATGTTTTCTTGGTGTGGCCCGCGCCGCCTCTTGACTTGGCGTTGGCGGTGACGGATGCCGCATCCGGAAGCGGCTTCTCATTCCGGAGGACTCGGAGCAGCGTCATTGACCTGCCCAAGGGCTCGCCCGAGGAGGACCTTGGTCTGGACCCGGAGGATGCAGAGCTCTGCGCCTGGCGGGACCGGAACAAGGCCGTTGAGGAGAAGGCAGCGGCCGTTAGGACGGCGGAGGAGGCCTCGGCCCGGGCATGGGCGAGGGGCGCCGAGGCGAGTGGGCAGACCGCTGTGGGCCCGGCCTGGCCAGAGATGCCGGGGGGCATGACGTGCGACCCGAAGCCGGCCGTCGACGATCCGGAGGTGGAGGAGATGGTCGTAGACTCCCCACGCCGGAATGACACGGTCGGGCGGGCGGAGGAGGGGCGCACCAGGGACGCCGCCCCGGGAGGAGCGCCGCAGGCGACACTGGCCGGAGCGCCGGAGTCGACACCGGCCGCGGGGGAGCCGGCGGGGAGCGAGCGTGCCTAGGTGGTTCTGCCACAGAAGGTTGCCGTGAACCCGGAGCGGGCGCCGGGAAGGGCCTCGTTGCCGGGTGACAGCAAGCCTGGGCCACGTCCAGCGGAGCCGTCTTCGGGCCAGGCGTGCAGGAGGAGGAGGCGATGGACGCCGTGCGCCAGCATCTTCGCGGGTGCACAGACTGGGTTCAGGCCTTCGCCCAGGGTGAGCTGGAGCGGGCACGGGAGCTGGAGCGCTCCGTGATCGTAAGTTTTCTTGCTTGTCTTTCCAGCTGGTTAGTGGGGGCACGCTAGCGCACCCACTGGGTGTAGCCCCCGAGATTCGGGCCTACTATGAAGTAGTTGGGTCAAATCTAAAAAAATGTCTTTGCGATTTGTTTTAATCCTTGCTTTCCTACAGCACCTGGACAGCCTCTGAGTCGGTATCCACAACCGGCTTCTAGAGAAGCACCGCCAGGTCACGGCGCCGTAGCTTGCCACCAAGGAGGAGGCACTCCACCTTGCTGAAGGTTGATACGTCCATTTTGCATCATGCTTTTATATTGATATTTATTGTATTATGGGCTGTTATTACCTATTTTGGTATAATACTTATGCCTTTTCTCTCTTATTTTACAAGGTTTACATGAAGAGGGAGAATGCCGGCAGCTGGAATTCTGGACTGGAAAAGGAGCAAATCTGAGAGACCTATTCTACACAACTCCAAAAGTCCTGAAAATTTACGGAGAATTATTTTGGAATATAAAAAAAATATTGGGCGAAGAAAATACCAGAGGGGACCCACCAGGAGGCCACAAGCCTGGGGGCGCGCCCTACCCCCTAGGCGCGCCCCTGTGGCTTGTGAGCCCCCTGGCAGGCCTCCGGTGCCCATCTTCTGCTATATGATGTGTTTTGAACTAGAAAAAAAATCAGAAGAGAGCTTTCGGGACGAAGCGCCGCCGTCTCGAGGTGGAACCTGGGCAGAAGCAATCTAGGGCTCCGGTGGAGCTGTTCTGCCGGGGAAACTTCCCTCTCGGAGGGGGAAATCGAAGCCATCATCATGACCAATGATCCTCTCAGCGAGAGGGGGTCAATCTCCATCAACAACATCACCAGCACCATCTCCTCTCAAGCCCTAGTTCATCTCTTGTATCCGATCTTTGTCTCCAAACCTTAGATTGGTACCTGTGGGTTGCAAGTAGTGTTGATTACTCCTTGTAGTTGATGCTAGTTGGTTTATTTGGTGGAAGATCATATGTTCAGATCCTTAATGATATTTATTACTCCTCTGATTATGAACATGAATATGCTTTGTGAGTAGTTACGTTTGTTCCTGAGGACATGGGAGAAGTCTTGTTTTAAGTAATCATGTGAATTTGGTATTCGTTTGATATTTTGATGAGATGTATGATGTCTCTCCTCTAGTGGTGTTATGTGAACATCGACTACATGATACTTCACCATTGTTTGGGCCTAGGGGAAGGCATTGGGAAGTAATAAGTAGATGATGGGTTGCTAGAGTGACAGAAGCTTAAACCCTAGTTTATGCGTTGCTTTGTAAGGGGCTGATTTGGATCTACATGTTTCATGCTATGGTTAGATTTATCTTAATTCTTCTTTCATAGTTGCAGATGCTTGTGAGAGGGGTTAATCATAAGTGGGAGGCTTGTCCAAGTAAGGACAGCACCCAAGCACCGGTCCACCCACATATCAAATTATCAAAGTAACGAACGCGAATCATATGAGCATGATGAAAACTAACTTGACAATAATTCCCATGTGTCCTCAGGAGCGCTTTGCTTTATATAAGAGTTCGTCCAGGCTTGTCCTTTGCTACAAAAAGGATTGGGCCACCTTGCTGCACCTTTGTTACACTTGTTACTTGTTACCCGTTACGAATTATCTTATCACAAAACTATCTGTTATCGATAATTTCAGTGCTTGCAGAGAATACCTTGCTGAAAACCGCTTGTCATTTCCTTCTGCTCCTTGTTGGGTTCGACACTCTTACTTATCGAAAGGACTACGATAGATCCTCTATACTTGTGGGTCATCAAGACTCTTTTCTGGCGCCGTTGCCGGGGAGTGAAGCACCTTTGGTAAGGAAACATTTATATAGTGTGCTGAAATTTATTGTCACTTGTTGCTATGGAAAATAATCCTTTGAGGGGTTTGTTCGGGGTATCTTCACCCCGACCGGAAGAGCAAAGAGTTGCCCCTCAACCTATGGAACCTACTGAAAATATTTATTATGAAATTCCATCGGGTATGATAGAGAAACTGCTATGCAGGAGATGGAACATTACATCCTGATATGCATCTAATCTATGTGGATTAAGTTTGTGGATTATTTAAGCTTGCAGGTTTGCCCGAGAATAAAGTCAAGAAGAAGGTCTTCCCTTTATCTTTGAAGGAGAAGGCATTGACATGGTATAGGCTATGCGATGATGTTGGGACTTGGAATTACAACCGATTGAAATTGGAATTTCATCAGAAGTTTTATCCTATGCATCTAGTTCATCGTGATCGGAATTATATTTATAATTTTTGGCCTTGTGAAGGAGAAAGTATCGCTCAAGCTTGGGGGAGACTTAAGTCAATGTTATATTCATGCCCCAATCATGAGCTCTCAAGAGAAATTATTATTCAGAATTTTTATGCTCGGCTTTCTCGTAATGATTAATCCATGCTCGACACTTCTTGTATTGGTTCTTTTATGAAGAAGACTATTGAATTTAAATGGGATTTATTGGAAAGAATTAAATGCAACTCTGAAGATTGGGAACTCGACGAAGGTAAGGAGTCAGGTATAAACCTTAAGTTTGATTGTGTTAAATCTTTTATGGATACCGATGCTTTTCGTGAATTTAGCACTAAATATGGACTTGACTCTGAGATACTAGCTTCCTTCTGTGAATCATTTGCTACTCATGTCGATCTCCCTAAGGAGAAGTGGTTTAAATATCATCCTCCCATTGAAGTGAAAGTAGTAGAACATATTAAAGTTGAAGAAGAAACCATTACTTGTAATGTTGATCCTATTGTTCCTACTGCTTATATTGAGAAACCACCTTTCCCTGTTAGAATAAAGGAACATGCTAAAGCTTTAGCTGTGGTTCAAAAGAGTTATACTAGAACACCTACACCCCCTGAACAAATTAAAGGTGAACCTAGTATTGCTATGGTTCAAGATCTCTTGGTCGATAATATTGATGGGCATGTTATTTACTTCTGTGATGAAGCTGCTAGAATTGCTAGACCTGACGAAAAAGAAAACATAGACCTGTTGTTGGCATGCCTGTTGTTTCTGTTAAAATAGGAGATCATTGTTATCATGGCTTATGTGATGTGGGTGCTAGCGTGAGTGAAATTCCCTTTACTTTATATCAAGAAATTATGAATGATATTGCACCTGCTGAGATAGAATATATTGATGTTACTATCAAGCTTGCTAATACAGATACTATATCACCAATTGGGATTCTTAGAGATGTTGAAGTCTTGTGTGGGAAAATAAAATACCCTACTGATTTTCTTGTTCTTGGTTCCCCACAAGATGATTTTTGTCCCATTATATTTGGTAAACCTTTCTTGAACACTGTTAATGCTAAGATAGATTGTGAGAAAGAAACTGTTACTGTAAGTTTTGGGGATGTGTCTCATGAGTTAAATATCTCTAAATTTCGTAGACAACCCCATGACAAAGAATTGCCTAGTAAAGATGAAATTATTGGTCTTGCTTCTATTGCTGTGCCTCCTACTAATCCTTTAGAACAATATCTGCTAGACCATGAAAATGATATGTTTATGAATGAAAGGAAGGAATTAGATGAAATATTCTTTAATCAAATGCCTGTTTTGAAACACAACTTGCCTGTTGAGATTCTTGGGGATCCTCTTCTACCCAAGGGTGATCCCGTGTTTGAGCTTAAACAATTACCAGATACTCTGAAATATGTTTATCTTGATGAAAAGAAGATATATCATGTTATTATTAGTGCTAACCTTTCAGAGCATGAAGAAAAGAAATTATTGAAAACTCTGAGGAAGCACCGTGCTGCTATTAGATATACTCTTGATGATCTTAAGGGCATTAGTCCCACTATGTTAGCACAAAATTAATATGGAGCCAGATGCTAAACCAGTTGTTGATCACCAATGACGGTTAAATCCCAAGATGAAGGAAGTGGTAAGAAATGAAATACTAAAGCTTGTGGAAGCAGGTATAATTTATCCTATTGCTGATAGTAGATGGGTAAGTCATGTCCATTGTGTCCCTAAGAAGGGAGGTATTACTGTCGTTCCCAATGATAAAAATGAATTGATCCCACAAAGAATTGTTACAGGTTATAGAATGGTAATTGATTTTAGAAAATTAAACAAAGCCACTAGAAAAGATCATTACCCTCTACCTTTTATTGATCAAATGTTAGAAAGACTATCCAAACATACACACTTCTGCTTTCTAGATGGTTATTCTGGCTTCTCTCAAATACCTGTGTCAAAAAAGGATCAAGAAAAAACTACTTTTACTTGCCCTTTCGGTACCTTTGCTTATAGACGTATGCCTTTTCGTTTATGTAATGCACCTGCTACCTTTCAAAGATGTATGACTGCTATATTCTCTGACTTTTGTGAAAAGATTTTTGAGGTTTTCATGGATGATTTCTCCATTTACGGAACTTCTTTTGATGATTACTTAAGCAACCTTGATCGAGTTTTGCAGAGATGTGAAGAAACTAATCTTGTCTTGAATTGGGAGAAGTGCCACTTTATGGTTAATGAAGGTATTGTTTTGGGGCATAAAATCTTTGAAAGAGGTATTGAAGTTGATAAAGCTAAAGTTGATGCTATTGAAAAAATGCCGTGTCCTAAAGATATCAAAGGTATCAGAAGTTTCCTTGGTCATGCTGGTTTCTATAGGAGGTTTATTAAAGACTTCTCTAAAATTTCTAGGCCTCTCACTAATCTCTTGCAAAAAGATGTTCCATTTGTTTTTGATGATGATTGTGTAGAAGCATTTGAAATCCTTAAGAAAGCCTTGATTTCTGCACCTATTGTTCAAGCACCTGATTGGAACCTACCCTTTGAAATTATGTGTGATGCTAGTTATTATGCTGTTGGTGCTGTTCTAGGACAAAGAGTTGATAAGAAATTGAATGTTATTCATTATGTTTGCAAAACTCTAGACAGTGCTCAAAGAAATTATGCTACTACTGAAAAAGAATTTTTGGCAGTTGTCTTTGCTTGTGATAATTTTAGACCCTATATTGTCGATTCTAAAGTAACTGTTCACACCGATCATGCTGTTATTAAATACCTTATGGAAAAGAAAGTTGCTAAACCTAGACTTACTAGCACATATGCCCGTCCGTTGCAATGGGAAAGACAATTGGGATGTCTACCAAAATGCTCATCAATGCGACACTACAACAACAAAACGGTGCATGGCAGCATCCCGGAGGCAGGGAGGCGCATGCTAAGGTGTAGAAGAAATGCATGTCGTGATACACTGAATGAGTAGGAATGTTATATGTTTAGTTTTCTTTTAGATCTTGCATCCAAAAAAATCAATGCACCTTATAATCTAAACAGATGAGGGAAAGAAATAAAAGTAGTACTTAGAAACAAAAAAGATAAGATAGGCTCAACAAACCGAAAAGGGGCAGAGTACTTGGGAATGCATTATATCTGAATCGCCGATGGTAAGAAGCACTTATGTTGTACATCCTCGACGTACATATTTTAGAAAATTGATGAAGTGCATATACCATGAAATTTAGATAAATAATTTAACATGCTATCACGTAGTTGACAATCACTTTTATTTAAATAGACACATTGTACCATGCATATCCTCACTTTTACATAGAGAAAAAAATTAAAAATCTACAGCCAACGGTCGTGTCTAGCGGCATTGAGCGGAAAGCCCAAATGAACGAGCCGTTAGCCCTTTTGGAATTGTTTGGAAAACAAACCCCACAGCCCAGCCCAGCCCAGCACCAGGGCCTCGGCCGACCTGCTTCCCCTTAACCCTAGCCGCCCCGCACTCAGCCAATCCCGATCCCCTTTCCTTCGCTCTCTCTCTCTCCCTCGCATAGTGCATGCCACCAGAACCAACGCCTCTTGGCTCCCCCTCCCCGCCGGCTCTAGCGCCGGCCATCTAGTCTGTCCAGCCCCCCGCTTCCTGAGCGCATCTCGCTCCTCTACTGTAGCCGTCCCATCCGTCGATCCGACAAGGCCACCCCGTCCTGTGCTTCCACCAGCCGCCCCCGCCTGAGCGGGCAGCTCTTCCTTGCCACCCCCATGTGCTCCAGTGAGCCCGGCCACTGTTTTCCTCTCCCTTCCTTCCCCTTCCCCTCTCGCGTTCTTTCTTTCTGTCTCTCACCCCTCTGTCTCTCTGTTCGAGCAGGAGCCCCCCCCCCCAACCGATCCGGGTCCCTTCGTCACTGAAGCCGGGCACCGCTCCTCCTCCCTTGCCTCGCCCTTTGAGCCTCCGTGCCTTCCTCTTCAGGCGCTCAATATTTTCTATGCCTTGGCTCGTTTGATTCTTGGAACTCTAGAACATATATATGTTGCTAGGATTTGATGTAACGGGGTAGTGTGGGATATTAGTTACAAAAGGAGTCCAAAATTTTAGCACGGGATAGAGGAGAAGGAGCTGGTTGCGGCTGGAGTAGCGGCGCTCCACGCGATGGCCAGTTTTTTTCTTAAGCAAAACGTTCCTGATCGACTAAAATAGGAATTGTGGGTTCAATAAAGGAAAAACATAAGGACTTTTTTGTAAAAACGCCGCGACGGTGAACCCGACAGACTCAATCCGTGCTTTATTATTAGGGAAAGATTAGATGGGTTCTCTTGCTGCGAGAATTTGATTTGCATATTATTGATAGAAAGGGAGCTGAGAACCCCATAGCAGACAACTTGTCTAGGTTAGAAAATGTTCTTGATGACCCACTACCTATTGATGATAGCTTTCTTGATGAGCAATTAGCTGTCATAAATGCTTCTCGTAGTACTCCATGGTATGCTGATTATGCTAATTACATTGTTGCTAAATTTATACCACCTAGTTTCACATACCAGCAAAAGAAAAAGTTTTTCTATGATTTAAGACATTACTTTTGGGATGACCCGCACCTTTATAAAGAAGGAGTAGATGGTGTTATTAGACGTTGTGTACCTAAGCATGAACAGGAACAGATCCTATGTAAGTGTCACTCCGAGGCCTATGGAGGACACCATGCTGGAGATAGAACTGCACACAAGGTATTATAATCTGGTTTTTATTGGCCTACTCTCTTCAAGGATGCTCGTAAGTATGTCTTGTCTTGTGATGAATGTCAAAGAATTGGTAATATTAGTAAACGTCAGGAAATGCCTATGAATTATTCACTTGTTATTGAACCATTTGATGTTTAGGGCTTTGATTATATGGGACCTTTTCCTTCCTCCAATGGGTATACACATATTTTAGTTGCTGTTGATTACGTTACTAAGTGGGTAGAAGCTATTCCAACTAGTAGTGCTGATCATAACACTTCTATTAAAATGCTTAAAGTTATTTTCCCGAGGTTTGGAGTCCCTAGATATTTAATGACTGATGGTGGTTCACACTTTATTCATGGTGCTTTCCGTAAATTGCTTGCTAAATATGATGTCAACCATAGAATTGCATCTCCATATCATCCTCAGTCTAGTGGTCAAGTGGAATTAAGCAATAGAGAAATTAAATTGATCTTGCAAAAGACTGTTAACAGATCTAGAAAGAATTGGTCTAAGAAACTTGATGATGCATTATGGGCTTACAGATCTGCTTATAAAAACCCTATGGGTATGTCTCCGTATAAAATGGTTTATGGAAAAGCATGTCACTTACCTCTTGAACTAGAACATAGAGCTTATTGGACAATTAAAGAGCTCAACTATGATTTCAAACTTGCTGGTGAGAAGAGGTTATTCGACATTAGCTCACTTGATGAATGGAGAACCCAAGCCTATGAGAATGCCAAGCTGTTTAAGGAAAAAGTTAAAAGATGGCATGCCAAAAGGATACAAAAGCATGAATTTAATGTAGGTGACCATGTCTTGCTATACAATTCTCGTTTAAGATTTTTTGCAGGAAAACTTCTCTCTAAATGGGAAGGTCCTTACATTATCGAGGAAGTTTATCATTCCGGTGCCATCAAGATCAACAACGCCGAAGGCACCAACCCGAAGGTGGTATATGGGCAAAGAATAAAACATTATATCTCAGGTACTCCCATAAATGTTGAGACCAATATTATTAATACCATAACACCGAAGGAGTACATAAGGGAGACCTACCAGAATGTTTCAGACCCCGAAAAGGAATAGGTATGTGGTACGATAAGTAAACGGACTCGAAAACTTTTCCAATGGAAATTTTTCTTCGTTTTGGAATATTTAAAAATTTAGAAAAATTAAAAGTAGTCCAAAGAGTGCACGAGGAGGCGACAAGCCTGGGGGGCGCGCCCTACCCCCCTGGGCGCCCCCCTGTGGCTTGTGGCCACCTCGTGTGCTCTTCGGACTCCGTTTTCTTGTGGAATACTCCTTTTTGTCAGTAAAAAATCATTATATAATCTCCCGAAGGTTTTGACCACCGTACCACGATAAAATCCTCTGTTCTTGTTTCGGGTTGTTTTTTCTGACAGATCTAGATCGCCATGACGTCTCCAAGCACCCCCAAGGACAAGTTTTTTGAGAAGGTCATCAACCCTTACCTCGCGGAGGTGCTACTACACCCTCAAACCATTGAGATGCGTGAGGGGGTGCTGCACATCCGTGATGTTGAGGGGCCAAAGAAGACCGGAAGCGTGGAGGCAAGGCTCGAAGCAATGGAGCAGCAAGTCTTCAAGTGCAAAGGGATGGTGGAATGTGGACTCAACGCCAATCACTTGATGATCACGGAATTTACCCGTGACCACAAGCTGGATGCCAAGAACATCGGAGAGGCAATCTTCAAGCTTCATGAGAGAATCGAGCATCTCCAAGCCCAGATCTATGACCTACAAAACCAAAACTGTGAGTATGAATATAGATTTAAGAGGATGAGTTTGGCTGCAGATTTGAGGATCCCGGAGACTCATTCATCTTTTTACGATGGTGAACCTATGCCTTGGAAGACAGAGGATAAGACCCTTTCATCATCAACAACTCCATCATCACCACCTCTGAAGGAAGAGATCTAAATACATGGGTATGGGCACTCCCCATGGCAACTGCAAAGGTTGGGGAGGTGCCCCGGTATCGTATCACCATCACACCTTTACCTTTATCATTTTTCTTAGTTTGATCCTTTTGGTTATATCTTGGTTTGGTAGAATAAAGTTTTTAGTATGATCTAGCCTTGAGTTTTTGTGGCACCCTGGCTCAGAGAAGACCGGAACACCCCGTATTCCAGCCCAGGGACAAGTCCTCTAGAATACGGCACTGTTGGCATAGAACAAATCAGCTCTTTATTACAATGGATATGGTTACAAAAGGTACAAGGATTACATCGGCACGGCGACACTACGCCTGCCCGGGGTAGCTCTATGCTAACATCGGAGTAACTCTCTCGGCAGCGGAATAGCGACGACGGTGATGGACTACACTCCGCAGGGACTCTGGCTAGAACGCGTATCCTAGGTCGCAAATTCAGGATCCTCGACAAGCAAGCAATCATGGCATGACCTGCAAACTGGCATGACACGCCAGGTGAGTACTTTGAATGTACTCGCAAGCTCACATCAAACGTCAGCATTAAGGCAAGACAACATCATAGCAGAGTAGAAGCAGTAAGGTAAAACATATTTAATCCATACTCCGAATAATCTTAGGATCCAACCCGAATCTGATCCAAGTCCAATCCCAATCATGTGGTCATTCGACCACTCATCTCATTGCCATCCCATGGCTAACATATCATATACATGATACCAACTGTATCACAAGTCTGACAAACTTACTCTCTTTCGGGCTGTCTCACAACCCTCAGAATACTCACGATCCATCGAGTACTTCCGATCATAAGACGAATTCTTCCATCATTATCACTACAATGGTTGACCACCTAGTGAGGTCTGGACGGACTGTCCAATACCGTGTACACGGCTATTCAAATAGATTTTACACTCTGCAGAGGTTGCGCACTTTACCCACACCATGGAGCACTGACCTCGTGATCCCATTCGGGTGGACCAGCGTTGCTCCAACGAAACCTGCCTGACCCGTGACTCTCCCATCGTACCACCGGCAATCATCCTCCCCCGGAGTCAAGCCCTGGGTGGCCCCTGTGTCACCTCGTGACACCTGCCACCGTCGTGGCCAAACTAAATTGTCCCAAACGGGGACCTGGATCCAAATAACTCAACTGGGCTCACAAGGTTATCGCCGCCTACCGGGCCAGGGTAGCGCGCACGCATAACCTTCCCAGTCGGGCGGTACTGGTGAAAGAGCACGCGATCAGACCAAGTCAAGGCCGTCCCATACCTACAAATGTGGTTGCACGAATAAGCCTGGACAGGTGACTCAGGATCAACCAGGCAATATCTAATCCCTGAATAATATTTCTGTCATGGTTGACACTCCGATAACCAGTATGCTTAAGTCACTACTACTAAATCATCTCCACAAACTGCCGGATGAACTCCAAAATAATCATAGATGGTAATCTCAACATCATAGTATCAACAAGTGGGTAAACTACTGGTGGCTAACAATCCGGTACTCAATGTGGTAGTCACCTATTCGAGAATTAACTCCAACATTGCACAATCCAATTCAATTCACAGATACTCATACTTGTTGTCAAAGTAAATAGTTAAACTACGATATTGCAATGCAATGATGCAGATGAGAGTTGTGGCTTGCCTGGGGATGAAGAATACACCGGGGAGTAGTGCAGAAAGATCGCGGAAGGAATCATCGAAAAAGTTTCTCTCTCGAAGGGGGCTGATTAGGGGCAAGGGCAAAATGGTCATTTCCAGTATGTCCAACCATAGTGAAAATGATAGGAACAGAACGGGCTCGACGAGACAAAGATGTGGGCGTTGGAATCACCTCAATCGGAGTTACGAGCAAAAAGATACGAGGGGTTTTCTGCCAGGGACTTGTTTGCAAAGAAAATATTCACAAAGGGGTCCCTGACAGCTCGGCGGGTCGCGCACTCCAGCAAAATACGTCTTCCCACGGGGAAAGCGTAAAGCGCAGAATGCGCTTCCACTTATCCACGCTGGGAGTGGTGGGACCGGGCTTTGTTAGGCTGACAGGTGGGGTCCGCGGGAGGTGGAGCCCACCTGACCCGGCTCCTTCTTCTTCCTCCCGCTCGCTCGTGGACCAGAGGAGTGGCGCGATCGCCGGTGCTCGCCTGGCCGGCTCCGGCCACCGTTTGCCGCGCTTCGACCATTGATGTGCTCGTGGGGCCGAGCCGCTCCCATCCCTGCACCGAACGGACGCCGGGGAAGACCAGAGCGATGGTGGCCTCGAGCAGGGCGGACGGCAGCATCGGGCGAAGATGGACACGACGCTACGGGCGTGGAGACAAGGTGCTGGAGAGGTGGGGAGTTTCGCCGGGGTTCAGTGAGTTGAGTGGTGGTGGCAAGGGGAGGAGTAGGGCTTCGGTTGTCGCGAATTTAGGAGGAGGCCAGAGGGGGCCATGGCGGCGATGGGGGTGGAGCAGGAGCAGCTCTGAGGCTCCGGGGAGAGGACGGGGAGGCGTAGGGGAGCGAGGTGGAGCTGGTGGTGAGCTCGGGAAGGCGCGGAGTGGCTTTATATAGGCGCAGCGAGCTCACCGGATAAGCTCGGCCGCGGTGGCGAGCTTATCCGCGCACTGGCGCGTGCGGGTGGCGTGGCTGGCGGTTTGCAGCCTTCGGGGAGCTTCACGGAAGAGCGGAGAGGCTTCAGGAGCGCTCGAGAGGGATCGGGGAGGAAGGGACAGAAGAAAACGACAACGACGGTCATGGGCCGAAGAGCGTCGGCGATCGCCGTGGCGTGAGGAGGAAGAAATTGGAGGGGGAGAGGCTTCCAAGAGATGGGCGACGACGAGGCCAAGCCCCTAGACATGGCTAGGTGGCGGGGGAGAGAAGGAACACAACGAGGTCGAGGGTCTCCTCACTGGAGCGCGCTGGCTGGCATGCTAGCCGCGTGATCACCATGTGGCCATGGCGTTGCCACGCCCTACTCGACGCCAAATGATGTCCAGTAGGTAGTCCATCCAAGCTACATTGCAAATGAGGTAATAGATCGATGATGGGAGCTGTGTCTGGATGGGAGTGGTCACTAGAATTTTACTGCATCCAACTGTTGCCTAAAACTGTGATCAACAGGAAAGGGATAAGAGCCAAGTGTGATGTTTGGGAGGTTTAGGGTAGGAAGGACTACAATCCTGTGAAGTTTGGAGAGAAATGAACCAATATTTAATATAGTTGCTTTGCAACTGATCAATCTGGTCCAGAAGCTAAATCTTGATGTGCCACTCACATGGAGTATCAACTTGATCTGAAATTGGGCATAGGATGATTATTTGGTCATATGAGAGTGCCATAAAAATTTCATGCCATTTGGACAAGCGAAAATGGTACTTCCTTCACAGCTATCCTCTCTGACCAGAAACTTAGAGAAATTCTAGGGAATTATTGGGAAGATGAAATGAGCCCAAATTTTGTGGATATTGGTTATATGGGTAGGAAAATGCTCTGGTAGATTTTCAGCAATTATGGAGCAATATAAAATATAGTTGCTTCACAATGTGAAAATCGGACCAGAAACCAAGATTGGATGCTATGCTCACATAGATGATTGGATAAGGTTGAAACTCGGTGGAGAGTCATGATTTGAGCATATGAAGATGCTTGAAAAATTTCAACTCATTTGGATACTCCGAGCTAGCACTTGCTTCACAAAGATTCCAGTTGCCCAGAAACTTTGGAAATTAGCCAAGAGAGATTTAATATCCAAATAAATTTGAATTTTGGCATGTGGCAATGATATGGATAGGAAAGAGTTCACAAAAAGTTTGAGAGCAAGCAAGCAAATATATATGGTACTTGCTTCATAAAATGCCAACTGGGGCAGAATCAGAAAAGGAATATTTGTGAAATATTTTTGGACATGGCAAGGAAGGGTTTGACATATTTGTGGAAAATATGACCCAAAAAATTTATGAGAATTATTTCGGAATTTTGGGAATGATGGAAATGTGGGTTGCTTCACAACCCAGAGCAAACAGGGTTATTCCTTTAATAGAAAAAGGAATATTCCCAAGAAAAAGAATATTGGGATTGGTCCAAGATGGAAATGGCAAGGTCTTGGGATGGTTTTGAGGTTGGCAAGCCACTTGGTAAGAGGAATCAAGGGTGATCCCTCCAGGTTGCAAGACTACTAAGCCACAAAAAGTGAATCCGGACCAAAATCAAAAGAAAAAGAAATGGGCAAAATCCAGGGTGTTACAAACCTACCCCCCTTAAAGAAATCTCGTCCTCGAGATTTGGTTGCTCAGGGATAAAACATGAATATTCCCACTTGAGGAAACCGTTTCCAACTCGGGTTTCCTTTTTATCTTTGTATAATGCTCCCACTGAGTTTCATATGACTGACTGCCTTGCTCCGGGGTGGTTTGCTTCACCGGATCCTTTTTCTGGCAAATCTTACCTCATATACTACTCTGACTCCAATCCTTTCATGTCTGCTGAACTGTCTGGGGCAAATAATTTTCCTGACCAAACCATGTGCCCTGCTCGTAAGTCCGAGGGTGGTTCTTCATGGACGTGCCATGACAAGGTCCAATATGAACGACCGTTTCTGAGTTGTGAACAGATTCTCTTGGTGAACCCAAAAATCTTTTACTCATTGCGTTGGGTGACTTCAAATGGTTGGGCGTCCTCCAGGCTCAAAACAGTACTATGAATCGTACCGTTCTCCTAGCGGAATCTGACTTCTCGCACGGATTGCTGAGTCATCTTGGGTATCTTCACTGCCTTGGTATAAGGCTCCTACCAAATATTTGACTGTCACCTGTCGTGACTAGCATAAAGGTGTATGATGATATTCTCCATAGACTTGACTGACAGTGGTCCTGACAGTAGAATCTTGTTCACGACAGGTTAGTCTTTAACTGGTTCCCATCTGTGAGGACACCTGCTTCGAGACTGTTGTTCATCCTTCTGATTACTCAGTCTGTCGGTATCTCTATATGGATGGCAGGCCGTGTAATGCTTTAACATGGTTGCTGAATTTGAACTGCTGAGTTAATCTTTCGGCTGACCTGACTAGCTGGGTTGCCCTGTTCTGACAATTCTGAGCATATCTGGTTGGCTGGGCGGGTTGTCTCGATATGGGGTTTTTGCAAATGGGATAGACCCCATGGGTGTGTACCCATGGTGGTCGGTACCGAACCAGTCTGTCTGGAGTATTTGTACCATGGACAACCTTGCTCCTTCATTATGGTTCTCTTTGCCTGGATCCTTTGCTGAAGGAACTTGGCCTTATGTGTTCTTGATTCTCCGTGTGACCATAGGTGTTGTTAGGTCCAATATTCCGGCAGGCATATTACTTTACAAGTTGTAGCTGTAGGGTAACGATCGTCTGAACCCTTGAATAAAACCGGCAAATAAACCAGTAGCCACCAGAACGGTCTTTACAACTCAGATCTAGGACATTACTAGAATAACTCAACCCTGACTCAAGACGGCTGAAAACCAGCTCAGAGCATGAGACGGTGTCGATAAGAAGAAAGTAGCAACTCCCTAAGACGGCCGAAAAACAGCTCAGGGCATAGGGTCATTGCTACGAAGAGAAATTCAACAGCTGCCCGAGACGGCCGAAAAGCAGCTCAGAACACGGGCCAGTTGCTGACAAGAGAAATAAAAATCGGCATCGACGCCGGATGGCCGGAAACAACTCAGAACACAGGCGTGGTGCCATCACCAAAGAAAGATGGGCAAGGGTTCCTCCGTGTCGCATACAGCTCACTATTATGCATATAGGTATGAGCATAATAATTTGAACATACCGGAATAACACAGAGCAATGCTATAGGGCATATATCAGATGGTCGGCTTGCTCCATAGGTTGTTGGTCATCACTCTGTAGTGTATAACTGACGTTCTCTTCTTCTTACATAGCTCATGCAGTAGTCAGAT
Organism: Thinopyrum elongatum; assembly: GCA_011799875.1. Classification (NCBI taxonomy): domain Eukaryota; kingdom Viridiplantae; phylum Streptophyta; class Magnoliopsida; order Poales; family Poaceae; genus Thinopyrum; species Thinopyrum elongatum. The sequence goes on from CM022300.1 coordinate 467,494,450, forward strand.
CCTCACCGGGCTGGCATCATTGTATGAGTAACCCATATGACCTTGGCAGCATGCCCACCATATCTATGGAAACATGTGTAGCTAGCCACTTGATTCCTGAGGCAAGCTTGTCTCCTGACTGATTTTTGCCTTCAGACCAGCTGTTGCGGATCTGACCCTGAGGATGCATTGTCATATGCTTGCATTGGAAGATGCCCATATGTCATATCAAGGAAGACACAGGAATCCTTGCGTCGTACGCTTCTGAGGTAGCTTGTAGGGAAAGACTGGGTTGCTTACATCTGAAGCTTCTCTTTGCCAAATGCGGACCGAGTGCATATATATATCCCTTAAGGTTTCTGCTGTCGGTTACTTGTTGTAGGAAAAATGTTATTCGACTATCTTTCTTGCTGAGCACTAAGTTCATAGCACATTCTGGCTTGCTTCCAAGACATAGTAGGGTTTAAATTATACTCATAGCAGACTCAAACCTTGTATATATGAATCATACCTTTGGCACGGAATGCACTGTTGATTATGCACACATCTTTGCCTTCTTGCTAATGCGATCATTGCTGCTGTGAAAGTTGCGCTGATGTATACTTGGTGCTGATAACCAATCCAGCCAGGATATCATTTATATCCAGGCCCGATATTCTTGATATAACACAGTCTGCTGAAAATTCCCTATTGCTGAGCTGTGCTTTCAAATGACCGTCTCTTCACTAATTCTTTGGGTCCAGTGTCGGTGAGCAACTTCCATAAGGGGAAAATAAGGTAACACCAAGGGCCCAAAACAACAAAAGAAACGACTAAACATAAGCACACAAAGTAGCAAGATCACACACACAAGCAATATCACAGTCTACAGCCATTCACAGCAATAGTATGCATTCCTACTTAAGCACACAAATCTCGCAAGAACTCTGGTATTACCGTCTAACATGCTGTGGTGATGTGCACAAAAGTGAATCAATGTGTGGAAGAAAATTGGTGTAAACAAGGCTACACCAAATACGAGCTTAACACGGGTGGAACCGGTGGCGAGGACGAACTTGGTGATCGGGGTTTGAAACACAAAAGTTACGACCACATCATCATCAAGCGTACGGAAGAAAACCGTACACGTCCAAAGAATAGGTGGCGGAATGAGTTAGTGGTGGAGAGAAAGGCTTGCAGGCATTACCCTTTTCTGATTACAAGGATCAGTAAGGGTTGCCAAAGCGGCTAGTGGAATGGCACGATCCGGGATAGAAACATGTCTATCACCGAAACGATAGGGGTGGCTGAAGAGAATAAATTGGTGTGGTACCGGTGCATCAATCCGATAAAGGATCGACACCACCAAGCACCTTGGCATCACTCCACTGGGACGAAGATGACACCACACCAAGGAACGGGTATGCAAACTGGAGAGCACAGGTAGGTAATCGAAACCGATACCTCATACATTCACCAGATCCATCGTTAGTGATAAAATATCTAGTCTATATGCATGCTATGCACAAGCAAATGCAACAAACAAGTGCAGCAAACCAACTGGATCCTATACTACCGGTTACTAACGCTCGCACCTAGACCGCGCGTCCTATAGCCAGACCTGCTCTAATACCAACTTCTGTGGCACCCCGGCTCAGAGAAGACCAGAACGCCCCGTATTCCAGCCCAGGGACAAGTCCTCTAGAATACAGCACTGTTGGCATAGACCAAATCAGCTCTTTATTACAATGGATATGGTTACAAAAGGTACAAGGATTACATTGGCACAGCGACACTACACCTGCCCGGGATAGCTCTATGCTAACAGCGGAGTAACTCTCTCGGCAGCAGAACAGCGACGACGGTGATGGATTCCACTCCGCAGGGGCTCTGGCTAGAACGCGTATCCTAGGTCGCAAACTCGGGATCCTCGACAAGCAAGCAATCATGGCATGACCTACAAACTAGCATGACACGCCAGGTGAGTACTTTGAATGTACTCGCAAGCTCACAGCAAACATCAGCATTAAGGCAAGACAACATCATAGCAGAATAGATGCAGTAAGGTAAAACATATTTAATCCATACTCCGAATAATCTTAGGATCCAACCCGAATCTGATCCAAGTCCAATCCCAATCATGTGGTCATTCGACCACTCATCTCATTGCCATCCCATGGCTAACATATCATATACATGATACCAACTGTATCACAAGTCTGACAAATTTACTCTCTTTCGGGCTGTCTCACAACCCTCAGAATACTCACGATCCATCGAGTACTTCCAATCATAAGACGAGTTCTTCCATCATTATCACTACTATGGTTGACCACCTAGTGAGGTCTGGACGGACTGTCCAATACCATGGACACGGCTATTCGAATAGATTTTACACTCTGCAGAGGTTATGCACTTTACCCACACCATGGAGCACTGACCTCGTGATCCCATTCGGGTGGACCAGCGTTGCTCCAACGAAACCTGCCTGACCCGTGACTCTCCCATCGTACCACCGGCAATCATCCTCCCCCAGAGTCAAGCCCTGGGTGGCCCCTGTGTCACCTCGTGACACCTGCCACCGTCGTGGCCAAACTAAACTGTCCCAAACGGGGACCTGGATCCAAATAACTCAACTGGGCTCACAAGGCTATCGCCGCCTACCGGGCCAGGGTAGCATGCACGCATAACCTTCCCTGTCGGGCGGTACCGGTGAAAGAGCACGCGATCAGACCAAGTCAAGGCCGTCCCATACCGGCAAATGTGGTTGCACGGATAAGTCCGGACAGGTGACTCAGGATCAACCAGGAAATATCTAATCCCTGAATAATATTTCTGTCATGGTTGACACTCCGATAACCAGTATGCTTAAGTCACTGCTACTAATTCATCTCCATGAACTACCGGATGAACTCCAAAATAATCATAGACGGTAATCTCAACATCATAGTATCAACAAGTGGGTAAACTACTGGTCGCTAACAATCCGGTACTCAATGTGGTAGTCACCTATCCGAGAATTAACTCCAACATTGCATAATCCAATTCAATTCACAGATACTCATACTTGTTGTCAAAGTAAATAGTTAAACTATGATATTGCAATGCAATGATGCAGATGAGAGTTGTGGCTTGCCTGGGTATGAAGAATACACCGGGGAGGAGTGCAGAAAGATCGCGGAAGGAATCACCGGAAAAGTTTCTCTCTCGAAAGGGGCTGATTAGGGGCAAGGGCAAAATGGTCATTTCTAGTATGTCCAACCATAGTGAAAATGAGAGTAACAGAACGGGCTCGACGAGACGAAGATGTGGGCGTTGGAATCACCTCAATCGGAGTTACGAGCAAAAAGATACGAGGGGTTTTCTACCAGGGACTTGTTTGCAAAGAAAATATTCACAAAGGGGTCCCTGATAGCTCGGCGGGTCGAGCACTCCAGCAAAATACGTCTTCCCACGGGGAAAGCGTAAAGCGCAGAATGCGCTTCCACTTATCCACGCTGGCAGTGGCGGGACCGGGCTTTGTTAGGCTGACAGGTGGGGTCCGCGGGAGGTGGGGCCCGCCTGACCCAGCTCCTTCCTCCCGCTCGCCCGTGGACCAGAGGAGTGGCGCGATCGCCGGCGCTCGCCTGGCCGGCTCCGGGCACCGTTTGCCGCGCTTCGACCATCGACGTGCTCGTGGGGCCGAGTCACTCCCATCCCTGCACCGAACGGAAGCCGGGGAAGACCAGAGCGATGGTGGCCTCGAGCAGGGCGGACGGCATCGGGCAAAGATGGACACGATGCTACGGGTGCGGAGACGAGGTGCTGGAGAGGTGGGGTGCTTCGCCGGGGTTCAGTGAGTTGAGTGGTTGTGGCAAGGGGAGGAGTAGGGCTCCGGTTGTCGCGAATTTAGGAGGAGGCCAGAGGCGGCAATGGCGGCAATGGGGATGGAGCAGGAGCAGCTCCGAGGCTCCGGGGAGAGGACGGGGAGGCGTAGCAGAGCAAGGTGGAGCTGGTGGTGAGCTCGGGAAGGCGCGGAGTGGCTTTATATAGGCGCAGCGAGCTCGCCGGATAAGCTCGGCCGTGGTGGCGAGCTAATCCGCGCACTGGCACGTGCAGGTGGCGTGGGTGGCGGTTTGTAGCCTTCGGGGAGCTTCACGGAGGAGTGGAGAGGCTTCAGGAGCGCTCGGGAGGGATCGGGGAGGAAGGGACAGAAGAAAACGACAACGACGGTCATGGGCCGAACAGCGTCGGCGATCGCCGTGGCGTGAGGAGGAAGAAATTGGAGGGGGAGAGGCTTCCAGGAGATGGGCGACGATGAGGCGAAGCCCCTAGACATGGCTAGGTGGCGGGGGAGAGAAGGAACACGACGAGGTCGAGGGTCTCCTCACTGGAGCGCGTTGGCTGGCATGCCAGCCGCGTGATCACCATGTGGCCATGGCGTTGCCACGCCCTACTCGACGCCAAATGATGTCCAGTAGGTAGTCCCTCCAAGCTACATTGCAAATGAGGTGATAGATCGATGATGGGAGCTGTGTCTGGATGGGAGTGGTCACTGGAAGTTTACTGCATCCAACTGTTGCCTGAAACTGTGATCAACAAGAAAGGGATAAGAGCCAAGTGTGATGTCTGGGAGGTTTAGGGTAGGAAGGACTACAATCCTGTGAAGTTTGGAGAGAAATGAACCAATATTTAATATAGTTGCTTTGCAAATGATCAATCTGGTCCAGAAGCTAAATCTTGATGTGCCACTCACATGGAGTAGCAACTTGATCTGAAATTGGGCATAGGATGATTATTTGGTCATATGAGATTGCCATAAAAATTTCATGCCATTTGGACAAGCCAAAATGGTACTTCCTTCACAGCTATCCTCTCTGACCAGAAACTTAGAGAAATTCTAGGGAATTATTGGGAATATGAAATAAGCCCAAATTTTGTGGAGATTGGTTATATGGGTAGGAGAATTCTCTGGTAGATTTTCAGCAATTATGGAGCAATATAAAATATAGTTGCTTCACAATGTGAAAAATCGGGCCAGAAACCAAGATTGGATGCTATGCTCACACATATGATTGGATAAGGTTGAAACTTGGTGGAGAGTCATGATTTGAGCATATGAAGATGCTTGAAAAATTTCAACTCATTTGGATACTCGTAGCTAGCACTTGCTTCACAAAGATTCCAGTTGCCCAGAAACTTTGGAAATTAGCCAAGAGAGATTTAATATCCAAATAAAGTTGAATTTTGGCATGTGGCAATGATATGGATAGGAAAGAGTGCACAAAAAGTTTGAGAGCAAGCAAGCAAATATATATGGTACTTGCTTCATAAACTGCCAACTGGGGCAGAATCAGAAAAGGAATATTTGTGAAATATTTTTGGACATGGCAAGGAAGGGTTTGACATATTTGTGGAAAATATGACCCAAAAAATTTATGAGAATTATTTGGAAATTTTGGGAATGATGGAAATGTGGGTTGCTTCACAACCCAGAGCAAACAGGGTTATTCCTTTAATAGAAAAAGGAATATTCCCAAGAAAAAGAATATTGGGATTGGTCCAAGATGGAAATGGCAAGGTCTTGGGATGGTTTTGAGGTTGGAAAGCCACTTGGGAAGAGGAATGAAGGGTGATCCCTCCAGGTTGCAAGACTACTAAGCCACAAAAAAGCGAATGCGGACCAAAATCAAAAGAAAAAGAAATGGGCAAAATCCAGGGTGTTACAGTTTTGCTTTATGGTCCCTCTATGTAATCGAGTCCGAGAGATATATAATAAAGATTAGTTTTGAGTTGAGGTCCTTGCTTTCATGCTTTGATCATGAGAAAAAGAAATAAAGAATAAAAGAAATAAAAGATTATATAATGATCTTATGGGAAGTGACAACTTCACATAGAAGAAGTATGTCGCATGAAACTTGTTGATAGTTGACAAACATAGTTTTGGTCATTGTTGCAATTAATAGGAAGTAATAAAGAAAGAGAGGTTGTGAGCACTCATTAAAATATTATATGCTAAAAGGTTGATGTTGGACAAGGAAGACAACGTAATGGGTTATGTTTCTTTATATCCGAATAGAAGTTATATTATTAAGGATCCTCCAACATGTTGAGCTTGCTTCTCACCCCTTGCTAGCCAAATCTTTTTGCACCAAGTAGAGATACTACTTGTGCATCCAAACATCCCTTAACCTAGTTTTGCCATGAGAGTCCACCATACCTACCTCTGGATTGAGTAAGATCCTTCAAGTAAGTTGTCATCGGTGCAAGCAATAAAAATTGCTCTCTAAATATGTATGATCTATTAGTGCGAAGAAAATAAGCTTTATACGAACTTGTGATATGGAGAAATAAAAGCGACGGACTGCATAATAAAGTTCTTTATCACAAGCGGCAATATAAAGTGACGTTCTTTTGCATTAAGATTTTGTGCATCCAACCATAAAAGCCCATGACAACCTCTGCTTCCCTCTGCGAATGACCTATCTTTTATTTACCCTCTACCTTAATACAAGAGTCATGGTGATCGTCACCTATTCTTTTTTATACTTTTTCTTTTTGGCAAGCACTTTATGTTGGGGGGAGATCCAAATATATATATCCACTCGGATGTAGATATTCATGAGCTATTATTGTTGACATTACCCTTGAGGTAAAAGGTTGGGAGGCGAAACCATAAGCCCCTATCTTTCTCTGTGTCCGATTGAAACTTTGATCTCATAAGTATCATGTGAGTGTTAGCAATTGTGAAAGATTAAATGATAATTGAGTATGTGAACTTGCTGAAAAGTTCTTATATTGACTCTTTCTTACATTATGATAAATTGCAATAAGAAGTTCTTGTTTCATACTTTACCTTGTGAACGAATTGTTACTTTAGCATGAGAAGTTATATAACAATATGTTGCTGTTCTAAAGATGATCATGATGCCTTCATCTCCGTATTTTATTTTATCGACACCTCTATCTCTAAACATGTGGACATGATTATCAATTTTGGCTTTCGCTTGAGGACAAGCGAGGTCTAAGCTTGGGGGAGTTGATATGTCCATTTTGCATCATGCTTTTATATTGATATTTATTGCATTATGGGTTGTTATTACCTATTTTGGTATAATACTTATGCCTTTTCTCTCTTATTTTACAAGGTTTACATGAAGAGGGAGAATGCCGGCAGCTGGAATTCTGGACTGGAAAAGGAGCAAATCTGAGAGACCTATTCTGCACAACTCCAAAAGTCCTGAAAATTTACGGAGAATTATTTTGGAATATATAAAAAATATTGGGTGAAGAAAATACCAGAGGGGACCCACCAGGAGGCCACAAGCCTGGGGGGCGCGCCCTACCCCCCTGGGCGCGCCCCTGTGGCTTGTGGGTCCCGTGGCAGGCCTTCGGTGCCCATCTTTTGCTATATGATGTGTTTTGACCTGGAAAAAAATCAGAAGAGAGCTTTCGGGATGAAGCGTCGTCGTCTCGAGGCGAAACCTGGGCAGAAGCAATCTAGGGCTCCAACGGAACTGTTCTGCCGGGGAAACTTCCCTCTCAGAGGGGAAAATCGAAGCCATCATCATCACCAATGATCCTCTCATCGAGAGGGGGTCAATCTCCATCAACATCTTCACCAGCACCATCTCCTCTCAAACCCTAGTTCATCTCTTGTATCCGATCTTTGTCTCAAAACCTCAGATTGGTACCTGTGGGTTGCTAGTAGTGTTGATTACTCCTTGTAGTTGATGCTAGTTGGTTTATTTGGTGGAAGATCATATATTCAGATCCTTAATGATAATTATTACTCCTCTGATTATGAACATGAATATGCTTTGTGAGTAGTTACATTTGTTCCTGAGGACATGGGAGAAGTCTTGTTTTAAGTAATCATGTGAATTTGGTATTCGTTCGATATTTTGATGAGATGTATGTTGTCTTTCCTCTAGTCGTGTTATGTGAACATCGACTACATGATACTTCACCATTGTTTGGGCCTAGGGGAAGGCATTGGGAAGTAATAAGTAGATGATGGGTTGCTAGAGTGACAGAAGCTTAAACCCTAGTCTATGCGTTGCTTCGTAAGAGGCTGATTTGGATCCACATGTTTCATGCTATGGTTAGATTTATCTTAATTCTTCTTTCGTAGTTGCAGATGCTTGCGAGAGGGGTTAATCATAAGTGGGAGGCTTGTCCAAGTAAGGACAACACCCTAGCACCGGTCTACCCACATATCAAATTGTCAAAGTAACGAACGCGAATCATATGAGCATGATGAAAACTAACTTGACAATAATTCCCATGTGTCCTCGGGAGCGCTTTGCTTTATATAAGAGTTCGTCCAGGCTTGTACTTTGCTACAAAAAGGATTGGGCCACCTTGCTGCACCTTTGTTACACTTGTTACTTGTTACCCATTACGAATTATCTTATCACAAAACTATCTGTTACTGATAATTTTAGTGCTTGCAAAGAATACCTTGCTGAAAACCGCTTGTCATTTCCTTCTGCTCCTCGTTGTGTTTGACACTCTTACTTATCGAAAGGACTACAATAGATCCCCTATACTTGTGGGTCATCAAAGGTACGTCTTGCATGATCTTAGTGGGAGCGCGCTAGCGCACCCACTGGGTGTAGCCCCCGAGATTCGAGCAAACTATGAACTAGTTGGGCCGAATCTTAAAGTGTTTTTCTTCTTTTCTTCCGGCATCTTGACTTGAAGCTTTGCCCCGCAGCTTTCGCAGCCGAGGTGCCGGGCCTGCGAATTTGGCCGGCCGAAGCCGGCCAGCAGCGCGACCAAGCAGTCGTCGCCAACTGCCAGCTCCGGGCCGAGGTGGAGCAGCTGAAGGCGGAGGCCGCCAAGGCGGCGGAGGCCCACCAAGCGGAGCTCATCCAACTCCAGGACTGTTAACCCACAAGTATAGGGGATCGCAATAGTTTTCGAGGGTAGAGTATTCAACCCAAATTTATTGATTTGACACAAGGGGAGCTAAAGAATATTTGCAAGTATTAGCAGCTGAGTTGTCAATTCAACCACACCTGGAGATTAATTATCTGCCGCAAAGTGATCAGTAGCAAAGTAATATGATAGTTTTGATAGTAGTAGCAATAGTAATAGTAACGGTAACAGTGATAGCAATGATTTTGTAGCAAGTGCAACAATAACAGCAGCAGTAGTAACTTAGTGTCGGGGCACGACACCTATGGGATCCCGAGAGATCCCTTTACGATTCGGCGGGGGGAGAGGTATACGCAAAGAGCAGAACCAATGATCGACGCGTGAGGTTTTTACCCAGGTTCGGGCCGCTGATCAGCGTAAAACCCTACTCCTGCTTTGTGTTCTTATTAGTGTTCTTGAGCCCAGCCTTCAGGAGCGCTCGCGATGAACAGTACGTTCAAAGAGCAGCTACGCATGCAGAATGGGCCAGAAGTTCTCCTCCCCTATAGCAGTTGCCTTGGACCTCCTTTTATATGCTCAAAGGGGTCTCCACAGTGGCAAAATGTACATACATTGAGGTGTGAAGTAGCTACAGGGTATCATACCTAACCCCTGACGGATTAGGACAAGCGCATTTAATGCACCGTGAGGTGTCCGTTTAGGTGTCCTCACTTTCTTGGGGATGGAAAAAGGGGCCATCCCATCAGCACCGCTTAAGCTCTCCCCCACTGGCGCGTCGCCATGCATCTAGAGAAGGACCCAGAATGTCAGACACGTTACTGTGCCAAAGCGGTGGCACAGTGGCAGAATCTCGCTGGGCGCCAAGCCTTGCCGGACGCCAAGCCTTGCCAGGCGCCAAGCCTTGCCGGGCACCAAGCCTTGCCGGGCCCCAAAGGCCATCCCGGCAAGGATCTTGCCAGAGAGGCTGGCCTTCGGATTTCAGTCCTGCTTATCTGCTGATCCTTAGATCTCTGACTTGAGTTGATGATTTCCTTGATGGCTTGAATAGACCTCGAGCTGATCCCGGCAAGCCTTGCCGCAAGGATGGCTACAACTGCCCGTGCACAAGTACGGGGTACTAGTGGCCCAATACTTAGTACACTGACACTTAGCAGGAACAATATAAGAGAAAATCGTAGGAATTGGATCGGTGAATTCGTTGGATGATATTCATCATATAACAGTCATAACCTAGGGTGATACGGCACTAGCTCCAGTTCATAAATATAATGTAGGCATGTATTCCGTAAATTGTCATACATGCTTATGGAAAGAACTTGCATGACACCTTTTGTCCTACCCTCCCGTGGCAGCGGGGTCCATATGGAAACTAAGGGATATTAAGGCCTCCTTTTAATAGAGAACCGAAACAAAGCATTAACACATAGTGAATACATGAACTCCTCAAATTGCGGTTATCATCCGAAAGTATCCCAAATACTGTCACTCCGGGGTTTGCGGATTATAACACATAATAGGTGAATATAACTTGGAACATCGGATCTAGAACATAGATATAATGGTGATAACATAAACAGTTCAGATCTGAAATCATGGCACCCGGGCCCAAAGTGACAAGCATTAAGCATTACAAAGTCATATCAACATCAATCTCAGAACATAGTGGATACTAGGGATCAAGCCCTAACAAAACTAACTCGATTACATGATGAATCTCATCCAACTCCTCACCGACCAGCGAGCCTACGAAGGAATTACTCATTCCCGGTGGGGAGCATCATGGAATTGGCGATGAAGGAGGGTTGGTGATGAAGAAGATCGGAGATCCCCCTCTTCGGAGCCCAAAACAGACTCCAGATCTGGCCTCCCGATGAAGAACAAGAGCTGGTGGCGGCTCTGTATCGCGAAACAAGATAATTCTTCCTCCCTTATTTTTTTCTGGAAAAATAGGATTTTATAGCGTTGGAATCAGGGTCTGCGGGGCCACTAGGTGGGCACAACCCACCTGGGCGCGCCTGAGGGGGGGGCACCCTAGTGGATTGTGCTCACCCAGGGGCCCCCCTCCGGTGGTTCTTGGCTCCAGTATTTTTCTTTTATTATATAAAAATTCTCCAAAAAGTTTCGTTCCAATCCAAGAACTTTTATTTCTGCACAAAAACAACACCATGGTAGTTCTGCTGAAAACAGCGTCAGTCCGGGTTAGTTTCATTCAAATCATGCAAATTAGAGTCCAAAACAAGAGGAAAAGCGTTAGGAAAAGTAGATACGATGGAGACGTATCAACTCCCCCAAGCTTAAACCTTTGCTTGTCCTCAAGCAATTCAGTTGATAAACTGAAAGTGAAAAAGAAAAACTTTTATGAACTCTTTTGCTCTTATTTACATAAATAAGCTTAAGTAGCACCCAGGTTTTCAGCAAAGATTATAACTAACCATGTCAACAATAACTCTTAAAAATTATATTAACTCATATCAATGACATAATCAACTAGCGAGCAATAATAAAACATCTCAAATGACAACACCTTGTCAAAACAATCATGATATAATATGAAAACAGTGGTATCTCGCTAGCCCTTTCTGAGACCGCAAAACATAAATGCAGAGCACCTCCAGAGTTCAAGCAGCGACTAAACATTGTAATTCATGGTAGAAAAGATCCAGTCATGATGCATCCAACATTAACTATACATAATGCTTGAGGATGACAATAGTGCTCTTAGGGTCTGGCGCTTATTTGAGAAGGTGATGACTCAACATAAAATTAAATAGATAGTCCCTTTGCAGAGGGAAGCAGGGATTTGCAGCAGTGCCAGAGCTCAATTTTTAAAACAGAGGTAAATGAAATTTTGAGAAATGCACCCTTCTTGTTTACTTCGCGACCATCAGTTATCGATATCTTCCATGCTAAACACATTAGTGGCGGTTCCCAAGCGATAAAAGTAAAGGTTTACTCCCCCTCCACCAACAAACACACTCCACGGCTAGCCGTATCCACGGGTACCGTCCATACCAACATCAGTCCTGGGGGAGTTTTGTTTAATTATTTGCAATTTGATTTTGGGATTGGGAATCCCTATTACCGGCCCTCTCGTGCAAGGATGAGTGAATAAACACTCATCCTGAGAATAACCCACTTAGCATGGAAGATACCGACTACCTCCTGTCACTCTATGAACAATCCAGGCACACAAAAAGGATATTTATTTGAAGTTTTTAGAGGTGGCACATGCAAATTTACTTAGAACGGCAGGGTAATACCACATATAGGTAGGTATGGTGGACTCATCTGGAATAACTTGGGTTTTAGGAATTTGATGCACAAGTAGTATTTCTGCTTAGTACAGGCGAAGGCTAGCAAATAGGTTGGGAAGCCGCCAGCTAGAGAGCGAAAATGGTCATGAACATGCATTATGCATAATGAACATTGGATACTAGCATGAGTACGATATGAACACCATGAACATAAATATCATAGAGGCTATGTTGTTTTGATTCAACTACATGCATGAACATGTGCCAAGTCAAGCCACTCGAACATTCGGAGGAGGATACCATATCATCATACTACATCACAATCATTTTAACGCAATGTTGACATCCAAGATAAATCATTATCCACTCCTAGCTACTTAAGCATGGCATGAGAAACTATAATCTCTAATTGTCATTGCAAACATGTTTGATCATAATATGCTGAATCATGGATACTAGGTTAAACATATTTACAAAAACAGAACAAGTTGAGTTCATACACGTTTCTCTCTGCCACAGCCAATTCACCAAATATCGTCATTATTGCCTTTCACTTGCATGACCAAACGATTTGAAAATAATAATAGTGCAAGAGTGCCATGGACTAAGCTGGAATGCAAACATTTTATTCAAAGGAGAAGACAAGGTAATTTGGGCTCTTTGTTAGATCAACAATAATGCACAAGAGAGCCACTCAACATCTTCATCATGGTCTTCTCCTTGGTATGACTCAATAAACGGAAAAGAAATTCAGAGAAACACACTGAAATATTTTTGGAGTTTTTAGGTTTTCTAGAAGAAAGCAAATTAAAGTAGGAAAAACAAAAACAAGAAAAACTATTTACACGGGAAAGCTCCCAACAAGCAAGAAGAAGAATCGAGAAATCTTTTTGGGTTTTTCTTTTAATACTACAACTAATTAAACTAGAAAGAAAAAATGAAAAGAAGCTGGAAATGTTTTTTGGGTTTTCTCAAAGTTTTTCAAACACACAAGAAGAAGGCGAGAAAATAAATCTAGTATGGATAATACAATGAAAAAGTGTGGACACCGACAACTGGAATGAAATGTGTGAACATGAATGTAATGTCGGCGGATATACGTACTCCCCAGTGCTTAGGCTTTTGGTCTAACTTGGTAATCATCGTCAGTAGCCTACGTAGTAGTCAGAGTGATAGCTCACGGAGGCTCTAGGTGCAGCCTCCTCAGCTCGCCGAGCAGCTACAACCTCAACGTTGTGCGCGCGGGCCTCGCTCTCAAGAACATAATATCTTCCCTTGCTGTGATAATCAAAGAGAGCAGGAGCAGGCAAAAAGGTGTGCACCACAGAATGTTTATTAAACAATAAATTATAAATATAATTAGTGGTATCGCCTTTGAGGATTTTATGGCGCTTCATGGCCTCAAAGTCTAAGTACTGGGTGGGCAGGATAGGGTCATTAGGCCTAGGTGATACGCCCAGCCCCCTTGCTAGACGTGAGGCATAAATTCCAGCGTAAAAATATCCACTACCAGCGTTGTGTTGCAATCTGCATGCAACAATCGCTCCGAGGTTATAACACTTATTACCGGTGAGAGCAGTGTGTAAGAGACTCAAGTCAGGGGCACAAAGTATGCTGTAATCCTCCTTGCCTACAATGCATTTGCCATTGAAGAGTGCAAAGTATTGAATTGATGGGAAATGAATGCTCTTTATTCTACCCTCTGTCACTCCTCTAGTTTCACCATAATAGAGGCTAGTCAAGAATGTTTCGTACTCAGATCTAGGTGGTTCGTCTAGCGAGCCCCAAAATGGGATTTCGCAGTGGTAAGCAAATCTCTCTAGAGATATGGTAAATGGATTGTCATACAGTTTAAACGACACTCTAGACTCACAAGGATGAAATCTAAATTCTTTAGTAAATGATTCTGTGAGGCTGAGATGTTGGTTGGGCCTATCTTCCAGGTAGGGACCGAGCTCGGTGTTGTGAATATATTGCTCAAATTCTTCTTAAATACCTGCTCTCACCATAAAATTGTTGCATGGCCATAGGCAGGATTTGGTAGCTGCTTCTCGTATCGAACTTGCGCTTGGTTCAACATAAGACCGACGCACCGAATCACTACTATATGATGCCTCCGAAGACCTCCTCCTCGAAGAACTCCTAAAGCAACTCATCTTCTTCCTAAGAACAAAATTCTGAAATTTTTAGTCCACAAATTTTTTGTCAACAAAACATAACAAGATTGATAGCAACTACTCATAGACATGCATAGAGGCTATATTGAGCATTCAAACTACTTAGAACTCTAAGAAATCATCATGCAAGCTCATCTACAGCAGCACCAAGAGTAGCTAATTATTCAAAATATAAACCACTAAAGCAAAAACTAATTGGACAAATGGAGGAGTCACATACCAAGTAGCAATCCCCCAAAACAGTTTCGGAAATGGAGCTTCGAGCAAAGAGATCGAAATCCGCGGATTTGAGAGCAAGAAAACGAGAGAGAGAGAGAGAGCAATGGTGATTTTTTTCTGGAGGTAGGTGGTGACATGGGATAAAGAGATAAGTGAGGGTCCACATATGGACCACAACCCACCAGGGCGCGCCTGGGGGTGCTGGCGCACCCAGGTGGGTTGTGCCCACCTGGTGCAACCCCCTCTGATGTTATTTGCATAAAAAATTCTTAAATATTCAGAAAAAATTGTATTAAAATTTCAAGACATTCTGAGAACTTTTATTTCCATGTCATTTTTTTATTGTACGGGAAATTCAGAAAACAGGCAAAACATGGCATTTTATTGTATTTAACTAAGAAAAATAGAAAACCAAAGTTGGAAACAGAGAGTGGTGCCTACTAAATTCATCAACCTCATACCTCTCAAAAATGATCCATTAATAAGGTTGACCAAGTCTTATTAACAACCACCTTCGATTAGCATGAAACCGAAGAACTTTCGTAAAACACTAAGTTACCTCTACTGGGATATGCATGTCCCCAACAATAAGTATATCATATTTCTTTTTGGAAGTAGGTAGAGGTAGTTGAAA
Source organism: Thinopyrum elongatum (assembly GCA_011799875.1). Classification (NCBI taxonomy): domain Eukaryota; kingdom Viridiplantae; phylum Streptophyta; class Magnoliopsida; order Poales; family Poaceae; genus Thinopyrum; species Thinopyrum elongatum. The sequence goes on from CM022300.1 coordinate 467,509,554, forward strand.
ACTTCCAATAGTGAGTGTCAGAGATTTTTCAATAACATTAATACCATTCACTTGGAATTGTTTCTTCGGAAAGTGCACCATATGCTCATTACCATTGATATGAAAAGTGACCTTGCTTTTATTGCAATCAATAACAGCCCCTGCAGTATTCAAGAAGGGTCTACCAAGGATAATCGACATGTTGTCGTCCTCGGGCATCTCAAGTATAACAAAGTTAGTCAAGATAGTAACATTAGCAACAACAACGGGCACATCCTCAGAAATATCGATAGGTATGGTAGTTGATTTATCAGCCATTCACAAATATATTTTAGTAGGTGTGAGTTTATTCAAGTCAAGTCTTTTGTATAAAGAGAAAGGCATAACACTAACACCAGCTCCTAAATCACATAAAGCAGTTTTCACATAGTTTCTTTTGATGGAGCAAGGTATAGTTGGTATTCCCGGATCTCCATGTTTTTTAGGTACTCCATCCTTAAAAGAATAATTAGCAAGCATGGTGGAGATTTTGGCTTCCGGTATTTTTCTCTTATTAGTGATGATGTCTTTCATATACTTTGCATAAGGAGCCATCTTTAAAATATCAGTCAAGCGAGTGCGCAAAAAGACTGGCCTAATCATTTCAGCAAAGCGTTCAAATTCTTCATCATCTTTCTTCTTAGTTGATTTAGGTGGAAAGGGCATGGGTTTTTGAGCCCATGGTTCTCTTTCTTTTCCATGTTTTCTAGCAACGAAGTCTCTTTTATCATATCTTTTATTTTTAGGTTGTGGGTTATCAAGATCAACAGCTGGTTCTATCTCAACATCATTATCTGGATGTTTATCATTGTCTGGTTGAGTATCTTCATGAACATCATCATTATCTTTTTCATTATGACTAGGTGAATTTTCATTACCAGATTGAGTTTCGGCATCAAAGATAGAAACATTATTATCATTATGAGGAGGTTTTTCTATTCAGGTTCACTAGAGGCATGCAAAGTCCTATCATTTTTCTTTTTCTTGTTCTTTTTAGAAGGACTAGGTGCATCAGTGTTAATTCTTTGAGAGTCTTGTTCAATTCTTTTAGGATGTCCCTCAGGATAAAGTGGTTCCTGAGTCATTCTACCTCCTGTAGTCATTACTCTGACAGCATGAACATTGATATTATTATTCATTTCATCAAGCAATTCTCTTTGAGATTTAGCAACTTGTTCTAGTTGAGTTTGAACCATAGAGGCATGTTTTCCTACACCTCTAACAACATTGGAGATTCTAAATAACAAGTCACTCAAGCGAGCAATCATATCAGAATTGTATTTCAATTGTTTCATAACATTTACATTGAAGTGATCTGTTTTCTAATATAGTTATCAAACTCATGAAGGCTTTGACTAGGATGCATATTATAAGGATTGTCATTATCATTAAATTTCATTAAAGAATTTACGTCTACCACCTTGGGTGGTGGTGTATCAAGACCATGTATTTCTTCAATAGGAGGTAAATTTTTAACATCCTCTGCTTTAATACCTTTTACCTTCATACATTTCTTTGCCTCTTGCATATCTTCCGGACTGAGATATAAGATACCCCTCTTCTTCGGAGTGGGTTTAGGCGGTGGTTCAGGAAGAGTCCAATCATCATAATTTGTCAATATGTTATTCAACAATTCTTCAGCTTGTTCAACAGTTCGTTCCCTGAAAACACAACCAGCACAACTATCTAGGAAGTCCCTAGAAGCATCGGTTAGTCCATTATAGAAGATATCAAGTATTTCATTTTTCTTAAGAGGATGATCAGGCAAAGCATTCAGCAATTGGAGAAGCCTCCCCCAAGCTTGTGGGAGACTCTCTTCTTTAATTTGCAAAAAGTTAAATATTTCCTGTAAGGCAGCTTGTTTCTTATGAGCAGGAAAATATTTTTCAGAGAAGTAGTAAATCATATCCTGGGGACTACGCACACAACTAGGAGCAAGAGTATTATACCAAATCTTAGCATCACCCTTTAATGAGAACGGAAATAATTTGAGAATATAATAATAGCGAATCTTCTCATCATGAGCAAAAAGGGTGGCTATATCATTCAATTTAGTAAAATGTGCCACAACAGTTTCAGTTTCATTACCATGGAAAGGATCAGATACAACCAAAGTAATTAACTCTGGGTCGACAGAGAATTCATAATCCTTATCATCAACAAAGATAGGTGAAGTAGCAAACTTTGGATCACATTTCATTCTAGCATTCAAAGATTTCTCCTTCAGTTTGCATAATAGTTTCTTAATATCATCTCTATCATTGCAAGCAAGAAAATCTCTAGCTGTCTCCTCATCCATAACATAACCTTCAGGTACCTTAGGCAATTCGTATCTAGGAGAGCTAGATCTAATAGGTGTTTCAAGATTTTCAGTTTTAGGCATTTCATCTATTTCAACAATTTCATCAATTTCAGCTTTCTCTATATCTTTAGCTCTAGCAATTTGTTCATCAAGAAAATCACCTAGTGGCACACCATCATCAAGCAAGGTACTAGCATCATCATGAGTAGCATTCATAGAAGTAGCATCATCAATAACTTGCGACATATCAGGATTAATAGCATGTGGTGGTGTTGCAAGTCTACTCAAAATAGAAGGTGAATCAAGTGCAGAGCTAGATGGCAGTTCCTTACCTCCCCTCGTCTTAGAGGAAAAAATATTAGTCTTTGTATCATTCAGATTCTTCATAGTGATAAATTGATAATAATCCCAAGTGACTCAACAAATATAGCTATGCTCACTAGCAACGGCGCCAGAAAAAGGTCTTGATAACCCACAAGTATAGGGGATCACAACAATTTTCGAGGGTAGAGTATTCAACCCAAATTTATTGATTCGACACAAGGGGAGCCAAAGAATATTTGCAAGTATTAGCAGCTGAGTTGTCAATTCAACCACACCTGGAGATTAATTATCTATGGCAAAGTGATCAGTATCAAAGTAATATGATTGTTTTGATAGTAGTAGCAACAATAATAGTAACGGTAACAGGGATAGCAATGATTTTGTAGCAAGTGCAACAATAACAGCAATAGTAGTAGTAACTTAGCAGGAACAATATAAGAGAAAATCATAGGCATTGGAACGGTGAATTCATTGGATGATATTCATCATATAACAGTCATAACCTAGGGCGATACGGCACTAGCTCCAGTTCATAAATATAATGTAGGCATGTATTCCGTAAATTGTCATACGTGCTTATGGAAAGAACTTGCATGACACCTTTTATCCTAACCTCCCGTGGCAGCGGGGTCCATATGGAAACTAAGGGATATTAAGGCCTCCTTTTAATATAGAACCGGAACAAAGCATTAACACATAGTGAATACATGAACTCCTCAAACTACGGTCATCACCGAAATGTATCCCGAATACTGTCACTCCGGGGTTTGCGGATCATAACACATAATAGGTGAATATAACTTGCAAGATCGGATCTAGAACATAGATATAATGGTGATACCATAAACTGTTCAGATCTGAAACCATGGCACCCGGGCCCAAAGTGACAAGCATTAAGCATGGCAAAGTCATATCAACATCAATCTCAGAACATAGTGGATACTAGGGATCAAGCCCTAACAAAACCTACTCGATTACATGATGAATCTCATCCAACTCCTCACCGACCAGTGAGCCTACGAAGGAATTACTCACTCCCGGTGGGGAGCATCATCGAATTGGCGATGAAGGTGGGTTGGTAATGACGAAGATCAGAGATCCCCCTCTCCGGAGCCCAAAACGGACTCTAGATTTGGCCTCCCGATGAAGAACAGAAGGTGGCGGCGGCTCCGTATCGTGAAATGAGATAATTCTTCCTCCCTGATTTTTTCTGGAAAAATAGGATTTTATAGCATTGGAATCAGGGTCTGCGGGGCCACCAGGTGGGCACAACCCACCTGGGTGCGCCTGAGGGGGGGGGGCGCCCTGGTGGGTTGTGCTCACCCAGGGGCCCCTCTCCGGTGGTTCTTGGCTCCAGTATTTTTCTTTTATTATATAAAAATTCTCCAAAAAGTTTCGTTCCAATCCAAGAACTTTTATTTCTGCACAAAAACAACACCATGGTAGTTCTGCTGAAAATATCATCAGTCCGGGTTAGTTTCATTCAAATCATGCAAATTAGTGTCCAGAATAAGAGGAAAAGCGTTAGGAAAAGTAGATACGACGAAGACGTATCAAGGACGAGCACGGGAAGGCGGCCGCCGCGAGAGGCGACGAGCTGAAGGCGGCCATCGACAGGGTGGCCGAGCTCGAGAAGGCGCTCGAAACCCGCGGCCGCGCCGGGGACTTGGAGCGGCACGGTATGTTGTGCGAGGCACAACATCTGGACGAGCTCCTCGTCAGAAAGTGTTTCTTTGTTGATTTCGCCGGGTTTCGAGCCGGCCGGGTTCTCACACGGCTGACTGTTTTCCCTTTTTCTTTTGTCAGAGTACTTCCCGGGGATGCAGGAGACGGCGGAGGAGGCAGTGCTTGCCCACCGGTTGACCCAGGCGGACGCAGGTGCCAGACTTGATCCGAACATTGCCTGGAGTTTCTCGGAGATCATGCACACCGCCAAGGCCCGCCTGAGGGCCCTGGACAAGCAGACGGCACGGCTGTCTGAAGCCGGGTTGAGGATGGCGGCGGCCCTCTTCCCGGGTGCCGTTGCACCCAACAGCTTCTCGCGGTTGGCGCGCTGGCTGGAAGCCGGACCGGCGCAGCTCCACGCGTGGCGCATCTTCGCAGCTCGTGCCAGTGCAGACTTGGCGCTGCGGTTCATCATGTCTTGCTATACAGGTCTGAACCTGAACCAGCTGGCGGCCCAGTGAGCCGGCGCCAAACCTGAACTAGCTACCTCGCCTCATTCGCCTCGCACGATGAGTTCCAGGTGGAACGGACCGAAGACGGAGGGGAGGTGCTGCCCGACGACTTTGGCCTGGCTCTCAATGACCCGGTGGGCAACTCCGAGGAGTCAGGCCCCTATGTGGATGACGGGGCCGGGTTGGACGACACCGGCGCCTCGGTGAGCCCGAAGGCCACCGTGGAGGAGCCGACTATCGTGAAAGCCGACGCGGACGCTGCTTGAAGCCGTCCTGCTCTTCATCTTTCTTTTGAACTTTGTTAAGCAACAGGTCCACCCACTGGGGGCGTAGGGTTAATGTAATGAACTCCGGCCGTGGGCCTTTATCTTTGTGATGTAAATATTTTTGCGAGTATTTGCGCTTGTGCTTCCCGTTTTTAGGCTTTTTCTTGCCCGCTCCTTCTTTGGGCTTCCCCCCGCGAGTCGAACAACCAGGTTTCGGTCTGTGACAAGAGGTTTGGCCTTGCAAAGGATTGTCCAGTACTTAGGCTTTTCAAACATTGAGCGCTAGCGAAACACCCACTGGGCTAGCTGGCGGCTGACGGTGAAGCCGGCTGGCGCGCAGCCGGTTGTGCAGCAACTTAGTGCGGTGGTGCCGGATTGACTGACCCGGCCAATCCCAACTTAGCGAATCCCTGCGTGCCAGCGCTTTGATCCGTGGTTCTTGCCGGCCGAACAGCCAAAGCTGGACTGTGGCTTGGGGCGAAGGATAGGGCCGTGGCGGCTTGGACACGCCGAAAATGGGCTAAGGGAGATGGCGGAGCACGGCCATGCCGGCTAGCCCCCGAGCCCCCAAGCCAGACAGACCGACCCGGCGGCGGAGGGCAAAAAATCACAAGGGAGTGCGAGACACAATAATTGATAGGAAAAGGTAGCCCCCGAGTGTCGTCCGGGGGTCCTGCTGTTTTTCATTGAACATCAAAAGGCAGCGATACATACGTGCATACAACTAACTGTAAAATGAGCGGAGGAGCTCTGCATTCCAAGGCTGGCTTGTTTCTTCGCCGGCGGTGTCTCTCTTGTGTTTATTCGACTTGCGCACGTCGATGAGGTATTAGGTGTTGCGGTCACACAAGGCTTTACTGATGATGAAGGGGCCCTCCCATGGGGAGGCCAACTTGTGCTGGCCGGCTTGCTACTGGACAAGCTAGAGTACGAGGTCACCCTCGCGGAATGCGAGGGGCTTGATCTTCTTGCTGTGGTAGTGCCTCAGGCTTTTCTGGTAGATGGCCGATCAGCTGAGGGCCAGTAGGCGTGCTTCTTCAAGTAGGTCGATGCCGTCTTCGTGGGATTCTCTGGCTTGAGCTTCTGTGTGCATTGTGACTCATGGCGAGTCAAACTCGATGTCGGTCGGGATGATGGCTTCTGCTCCATAGACGAGGAAGAACGGGGTGAACCCGGTCGACTGGTTTGGCGTCGTCCAGAGACTACAGAGGACGGCCGGCAGCTCATCGAGCCAGCTACCAGGTGAGTGGATGAGGGACTCGATGAGTCGCGTCTTGATGCCAGATAAGATCAGGCCGTTGGCCCGCTCGACCTGGCCGTTGGACTGAGGATGAGCGATGGAGGCCAAGTCAAGCCGGATGCCGGAAACTGAACAGTACTGCGCCAGTGTGCCCGTAGCGAAGTTGGTGCCGTTGTCCGTGATGATGCTGTGCAGGACGCCATAGCGAACTGCAATGTCTTTGATGAACCAGACGGCCGTCGGCCCGTCCAGCTTCTTGATCGGCCGCGCCTCGATCCACTTGGTGAACTTGTCGACCGCCACCAGTAGGTGTGTCATGCCGCCTCGAGCGGTCTTGAGGGCCCCACCATGTCCAGTCCCCAGATGGCGAAAGGCCAGGTGATCGAGATGGTCTGCAAGGCTAAAACTGGCTGGTGGCTGTGCTTGCTGAAGGGTTGGCAACCGTCGCACTTGAGGACGAGCGACTCAGCGTCTTTGAGGGCCGTGGGCCAGTAGAAACCATGGCGGAAAGCCTTGGCCAGCAGCGACCTGGAGGTGGCGTGGTGCCCACACTCGTCCTGATGAATGTCGAGGAGGATCTCTATGCCTTTGTCTTGCTCGATGCAGCACTGGAACATGCCTGTTGTGTTGCGCTTGACGAGCTCGTGGTTGATGATGCTATAAGCGGACGCCCGGCGCTGCACTTGACGGGCCTCAGTCTCGTCCATGGGGAGCGCCCCACTCTCCAGGAAGGCCAGGATTGGTTGGGCCCATGACGGAGGCATCACCATAGTGGACACGGCCACTAAGGCGGGATCCGGGGTGGCAGCCCCCGGGTTGGGGACGATGGTCGCCAGGTTGGAGACGGCAGTCCCCGGGCCGGGACCAGCAGCCCCCAGGTTGGAGACAACAGCCACCGGGTTGGAGACAGCAGCCCCTGGGTCGGGATCAGCAGCCCTCGGGACGGGGCCGGGGTCATCAGGGTTGGGGAGGGGAGCTGCAGGGTCGTCTGGGATGAAGATGGACTCGGAATCCGGAGATGGCTTGACGGACGGTTTGCGCAGGTGCTCAAGGGAGACGTCGGACAGAATGGCTTGCCAAGAGGAGCCGATCTTGGCCAGTGTGTCGGCGGCTTCGTTCTTTGCATGCGGTATGTGGAAAAACTCGTAGCCGTCAAAGTTGCCGGAAAGCTGCTGGACCAGGAAGCGGTAGCTGGCCATGTTGGCATCCTGGGCATCCCACTCGCCGGAAGATTGTTGCACCACCAGATCCGAGTCACCGTAGCAAAGGTTGTGCCGGATGCCGAGTTCCTGGGCAAGCCGAAGGCCGTGCACAAGGGCTTCGTACTCAGCGACATTGTAGGAGGCGGCGAAGTGGATTTGCAGCGCGTACCACAGCCGGTCGCCCTTTGCGGAAGACAGCACGATGCCGGCTCCCAAGCCGGATCGCATCTTGGAGCCGTCAAAGTGCATGTGCCAGTGCGTCGAGTCGGGTGGCGGCGGCAGGTACAGGATCTCCGTCTAGTTGATGAGGAAGTCGGCCAGCGCCTGGGACTTGATTGTAGTGCGGGGCTCGTAGAGGATGGTGTGGCTGTCCAGCTCGATGGCCCACTTGGCTACCCGGCTAGAGGCATCCCGGCAGCCCATGATTTCGCCGATGGGGGCCATGCTGACCACAGTGATGACATGCTCTTGGAAATACTGCTTCAGCTTCTTGGCGGTGAGGTACACGCTGTAGCACATCTTCTAATAGTGCGGGTAATTCTGCTTGGAGACGGAGAGCACCTCGCTCAGGTAGTACACCGTGCATTGAACCCGTTGAGTCTTGCCCTTCTCTAGACGCTCGACCACCAGCACCGTGCTGATCGACCGCGAGGTGGCGGCAATGTATAGCAACATCGGCTCCTTGTCGGCCAGCGCGACCAGGACGGGTGCGGTGGAGAGCATGTGTTTGAGATCCCGGAACGCTTCATCCGCCTGGTCGTTCCATTCGAACGGCAACGTCTTCTTCATCAGCTGATATAGTGGCAAGGCCCTCTCGCCCAGCCGGCTGAGGAACTGGCTAAGAGAGGCCAAGCAGCCGGTGAACTTCTGGACATCCCGCAGCCGGGTTGGCTTGCGCATGCGCGCGATGGCCTTGATCTTCTCCGGGTTCACCTCAATGCCGCGCTCCGAGATGAGGAAGCCGAGTAGCTGTCCGACCGGCACGCCGGACACGCACTTCTCCGGGTTGAGCTTGATCTGGTACTCGCACAGATTGGCGAAGGTTTCCTTCAGGTCGTCAAGGAGCGTGAGGTGTTGCTTGGTCTTCACCACGATGTCGTCAACGTAGACGTGGATGTTGTGGCCGAGTTGCGGGAGCAAGCATTTCTGCATGCAGCGCTGGAAGGTGGCGCCGACATTCTTCAAGCCGAACGACATGGTGATGTAGCAGTACGCCCCAAGGGCATGATGAAGGACGTCTTCAGGGCGTTGTCCGGGTCCATCTTGATCTGGTGATAGATGGAGTAAGCATCCAGGAAGGATAGGAGCTCATAGTCGGCTGTGGAGTCGATCACTTGATCTATCCGCGGGAGGGCAAAAGGATCCATGGGGCATGCTTTGTTGAGGCAGGTGTAGTCGATACACATGCGCCAAGTATCATTTTTCTTCAGGACGAGGACTGGGTTGGCCAACCACTCGGGGTGAAACACTTCCGTGATGAAGCCGGCTGCAAGTAGCTGGGCGACTTCTTCACCGATGGTTCTTCTCTTCTGAAAAGCGACGAAGGGGCTGACGGACAGGCTTGGCATACTTCCTCGGAACACCCGGCATGTCCTTTGGGGACCATGCAAAGATATCCCGATTCTCACGGAGGAAGTCGACGAGCTTGCCTTCCTATTTGCTGCCGAGGCGGGTGCTCACAACAACGTACTTGCTGCAGCTGGGGTCTTCCGGGTTGAGTGGGATCTTCTTGGTGTCCTTCGATGGCTGGAACGAGGCCTCGCCAGCCGACTCCTTGGCCGGAGCCAGCACGGCCGGCTGCTCGCCGGCTAGCGCCACAATCCGGTCGAGCTGGAGCCGCTCCTCGGCTGTGACCATCGACTCGACCAGCTTGGGCCGGCTTGGGCGCATTCCAGGGACTTCTTGTAGTCATCGGCAATGGTGATGAGGCTCTTGGGAACCGGAATCTTCATCTTCAGGTAGGCATAGTGGGGGACCGCCATGAACTTTACCAACGCGGGCCGGCCCAGCAGCGCGTGGTAAGCGCTGGACAAGTCCACCACCTCAAACCAGATAGGCTCACACCGGAAATGGTCGCTTGTACCGAACAGGACGTCAAGCTGGATCCGTCCGATCGGGGAGCAGGAGAGGCCTGACACAGTGCATGTACTCAGGCTTGGCCGGGATGACGGTGTTCACCTCCTGCCGAAGCAGGCGCTCGCTACACTTGTCGTCACCAAAGCTAGTGAAGACGACGTAGCAATCGTTCGCGTTGGGGAAGACTTCATCGCGCATGGCGCCATTTGCCGCAGGTTGGGGAGGAGGCGGAGGCGGCTGCCCCGCATCCGGAGCTGGAGCTGGAGGCGGCGGGATGCCGCCCCTCATGATGTGCTTGGTGATGGCGCACTGCCGAAGCTTGTGCGTAGACGGTCTTGCGCTGCTGTGGTGCTTGCAGGGAGCGTCGAGCATGTCCTCAAAGCTCATGGCAGGTTGCCATGCGGTCTTGCCAGTTTGCCAGCACTTGCCGGCTGGCTCGGCCGCGGGCGCCCGGTCGGTGGCCGCGACAAGGCGGTTTTCATAGTGTGGAGCTTGCTGCTCGGCCTTGCGCTTGTTGTTCTGCTGGTTGTTCTGCTGCCGGCTGCTCTTGCCAGCCGGCTTGGAGGGAGGTGCCGGCAACGCTTTGTCGGCTTCATCCAGCACTACTTGGATCTTCATGGCGGAGTCGGCCGTGGCATACTTGTCCGCCGTGACCATGAGTGCGGCCATGGTGGTCGGCTCGGAGTGCAGGAGCTTGTGCTTGAGGAGGGTGCCATCCCGGCAGCCGCTCACAAAGTACTGAATGGCTTGAACCTCGTGGACGACCTCGCAGCTGTAACGGAGCTCGGTCCAGCGTGTGAGGTATTCGTGGTCGGTTTCATTCGGCCCCTGCACGCACATGGCGAGCTGACTGGGACGGCCTGGTTACTTTTAGGTGCCGGTGAAGTTGTGCACGAAGGCTTGCTCGAAGTCAACCCACCTGTTGACGCTGCCAGCCAGCAGACTGTTTAGCCATGTCCAGGCCAAGCCCTGGAGCATGAGCGGGGCGTAGCACACGGCTAGACGCCGATTGCCGCCCGCGATGCCGATGGCAGTGGTGTAGTCGATGAGCCAGTCCTCCGGCTTGACGGTCCCGTTGTACTTGGGGGTTGATACATCTCCAATGTATCTATAATTTTTGATTGTTCCATGCTATTATATTATCTATTTTGGATGTTTTATATGCATTAATATGCTATTTTATATTATTTTTGGGACTAACTTATTAACTTAGAGCCCAGTGCCAGTTTTTGTTTTTTCCTTGTTTTTGAGTTTTACAGAAAAGGAATACCAAACGGAGTCCAAACTGAATAAAACTTTCGCGATGATTTTTCTTGGACCAGAAGACACACGTAGGACTTGGAGATGAAGTCAGAGGAGTCCCGAGGCCGCCACAAGCCTCAGGGGCGTGCCCTAGGGGGGGCGCCCTGAGGGCTTGTGGGCCCCTCGGAGCTCCTCTAACCCTAATTCTTGGCCTATAAATTCACAAATATTCCCAAACGACCAGAAGCATCCACCAAAATACTTTTCCGTCGCCGCAACCTTCTGTACCCGTGAAATCCCATCTTGGGGCCTTTTCTGGCACCCTGTCGGAGGGCGATTCGATCACGGAGGGCTTCTACATCAACTCTATTGCCTTTACGATGAAGCGTGAGTAGTTTACCATAGACCTACGGGTCCATAGCTAGTAGCTAGATGGCTTCTTCTCTCTCTTTGATCTTCAATACAATGTTCTCCTTGATGTTCTTGGAGATCTATCCGATGTAATATTCTTTTGCGGTGTGTTTGTCGAGATCCGATGAATTGTGGATTTATGATCAGATTATCTATGAATATTATTTGAATCTTCTCTGAATTCTTATATGCATGATTTGATATATTTGTATTTCTCTTCGAATTATCGGTTTGGTTTGGCCAACTAGATTGGTTCTTCTTGCAATGGGAGAGGTGCTTAGTTTTGGGTTCAATCTTGCGGTGTCCTCACCCAGTGACAAAGTAGGGGTAGCGAGGCACATATTGTATTGTTGCCATCAAGGGTAAAAAGATGGGGTTTTCATCACATTGCTTGAGTTTATCCCTCTACATCATGTCATCTTACATAAGGCGTTACTCCATTCTTTTGAACTTAATACTCTAGATGCATGCTGGATAGCGGTCGATGTGTGGAGTAATAGTAGTAGATGCAGGCAGGAGTCAGTCTACTTGACATGGACGTGATGCCTATATTCATAATCATTGCCTTGGATATCATCATAACTTTGCGCTTTTCTATCAATTCCTCGACAGTAATTTGGTCACCCACCGTTTTATTTTCTTTCAAGAGAGAAGCCTCTACTGAAACCTATGGCCCCCGGGTCTATTTTCCATCATATATTTTCAGATCTATAAACCAAAAAACCCAAAAATACCTTGCTGCAATTTATTTGTTTTTACTTTGTTTTACGTTTTAGTAATCTTTTATATCTATCTCTATCAGATCTCATCCTTGCAAGTGACCGTGAAGGGATTGACAACCCCTTTACCGCATTGGGTGCAAGTGTTTGATTGTTTGTGCAGGTGCATAGATTGGAGACTTGCGTGTACCTCCTATAGGATTGATACCTTGGTTCTCAAACTGAGGCAAATACTTATCTCTACTTTGCTGCATCACCCTTTCCTCTTCAAGGGAAAAACCAACAAAAGCTCAAGAAGTAGCAGGGGTGTCACGGGGAAGCGTGAATCCTTTGGCGAAGGGCTCATCCTGGATGCGCGGGCAGAAGCAAGCCGGACCGGCCCTGTTGTCCTCCTCTAGCTTGAGGGAGAGGGCGAGCTGCTCGATGCGGTGACGGGCGTCGGTGTCGTCGATGGTGCACGGGCCCACCCGGCTTGCGACCGGGCCGCGGGGAGCCGGGTCGGCGGAAGCCGGACGGCCACGCCAACCAGATGGCGGTGGAGGGCCTTGCCGGCGCTGGGCCTCCTGTGGCACCCCGGCTCAGAGGAAACCGGAACGCCCCGTATTCCAGCCCAGAGACAAGTCTTCTGGAATACGGCACTGTTGGCATAGAACAAATCTGCTCTTTATTACTATGGGTAAGGTTACAAGGGTACATGGATTACATGGGCACGGCGACACTACGCCTGCCCAGGGTAGCTCTATGCTAACAGCGGATCAACCCGAGGAAGCGGAGTAACTCTCGGCAGCGAAACCACGACGGCGGTGATGGACTCCAGTCCGGAGGGACTCTGGCTGGAACGCTTATCCTAGCTCGCAAACTCGGAACCCTCGACAAGCAAGCAATCATGGCATGACCTGCAAACTGGCATGACATGCCAGGTGAGTACTTTGAATGTACTCGCAAGCTCACAGCAACCAAAGCAGTCAAGACAAGCAACAGCATGGCATTTACAGGTTAAGCAGCTGTAAACATGATGATGCTAGAACAATATAGGCATGACATATGTGCAGGATGACACTACATGCAACAGGTTAAAACTATCATGATGCCAATTACTCTGTTCTGAGGTTACCTCGTAACCACCACATGCAAGAACTTACCATCGAGTGTGCCACATGATAACCTCGGGACCAACCAAACTTGCTCTTACAATGCCGTAGTGATAACATGATCACAAGGAGCTTGGTCTTTACCCGAGATCACCACATAACACTATCAACCAAATCCGGTCTCCATGATACCACGGTGATCCTCTCGTGATCATGATCAACCAACATCAGTATCCTCGATACCACGGTGATCCTCTCGCGATCACATAAAGATCAACCAACTTCTTTCTTATTGAACCGGGTTGTTGTAAGCAAGATTATTATACTGTTGACCCATAGTGTGTCCTACTAGAACTGTGCCCATGACCAAGGACGCGGCTATCGATAGATCATACACCCTGTAGAGGTTAGTACACTGTACCCACACCACGGAACTCATGGCCTCGTGCTCCCATTCGGGTGGACCAACAATGTTCCGACAAAACCCGATCTATTGCATGGCACTCTCCCAACCACTCCGACAAACTCCCCTTTGGGCTATGTCATGGGTGACCCCTGTGTCACTCCGGACACCTGCCATCGTCGTGGCCAAACAAAACTGTCCGAAATGGGGACCTGAGCTCAATACCAAAACTGGGTTCACAAGGTTATAGCCGCCTACCTCATTAGGGTAGCACGCACTCATAACCTTCCCTGGTTGGAGGTACCAGCGAGAGGCATAACAATAGACCGAATTAGGGCCGCCCCATCCCGGCAAGTGTGGTTGCACTGGTGAGCTCAATTCGGTGGCGCACTATGACTCAGCCAACAGGTGTTCAAGTTCGATTAACATCTGGTTTAACTTGAATGTAAATGAGCTGAGTCACGATAACAGGATGAAACCATACTGCATATGAACATGATATAACCTAAGCAGGGATGGGAAGCATAATATCTAGATCATAGCATCAACAACATGCCAGCATTTAACCAGCTAAATGCAAACGAGCATGGCATAGAGGTGAGCATGAACAACATCAGTATGTCCATAACAACCGATAAAGAAACATGCAGACATGTCATCATCTTGGCATGAACTACTGCAAGTATTAACCATGAGCATAATGCTACCAACGAGTACTTGATAACTAGCAAGATGCACATGGACAGAATATAAGGATAAGCATGAAACATGAGCATATACAGTATCCCCAAACATATCAACATGTACACATTAAATAACTATTCAAGTAGGAAACCATAGCTACTGCAAATCCATCATGCAAGTAGCTGTCGTGGCTTGCCTGGGGATGAAGGAACCACCAGGAGGAAGTGCAGAAAGTTCGCGGAAAGGATTGCCGGAAACAGTTCTCTCTCAGAGGGGGCTGTTTACGGGCAAGGGCAAAATGGTCATTTCCACAGTGTGAACACATTATGAAAATGGTACCAACATGACGGGCTCGAAGAGACGAAGAAGTGGGCTTTGGAATCACCTCGTTTGGAGTTACGGATGAAAAGATATAGCCAGTTGAATGTCAGGGACCCTTTTGTAAAAAGAATATCCACAAACAAGCCCCTGGCTGCAAAACAGAAAACGCCTTCTGGGAAATACGCTTTCAGAAGTGGAAAACGTATTTTGGGAAAGACGTTTCCACTTATCTGACTGGGCTGGGACTCCTGTGGCTGACTGGTGGGGTCGAGGGGGAGACGCAGGGCCCGCCTGGCCCCTGTCTTCTTCCTCCCGCTGCCCCCTCGCGTTTAGCAGAGGAGATGAGGGGATGGGCGCGACGCTGGTGGTGGCCTGGCTTGCTCCGGCCACCCCCAACCGAGCGGGTGGCACCGGCAGATCCGGGACGAAGTGCCACGTCCACCTGGGGCAGCAACGGCGACGGAGAAGATTGAGTGGCGACGGGGCTTCGCAGCGGCCGAGGATAGAGGCGGCGACCGAGCTGGGGAGCACGCGGCCACGGGCACTCTGGCGACAAGGGGGAGGGTTGGGGAGGTTCACCTGACCACGGGGAACCTTCTGGTGGTGGAAGAGTGGAGAGAGGAGGAGGAGCTCGCCGGGATTTAGCCGAGGCTCTCCGGCGGCCGTGGCGGCCAATAGAGGCGGGGAGGAGCTCCGGGGCTCGGGTGAGTAGCTAGGGAGAGGTAGTGGTGTGTGGTGAGGGCGATGGTGAGCTCGGGAGGGGCTCGAGTGGCCTATTTATAGCCGCTCGAGAGCGATGGATAGGTTCGGCCACTGTGGCGTCCTTAGCCACGCACTGGAGCTTACGGTGAGCTGGCTTGGACGCGCGCGGTGCCGACCTGACGACCTATAGAGCGATGCGACACAACGGCATGGGGAGGAAGAGGCCAACGGGGAAGAGGACGATGACAGGCTCACGGGCGCTCACTGTTCCTCGACGGGGATGGCTCACCGGGGAAGAATCCAGAGGGGGAGAGGGGTCCAGGAGAAGGGCGACGACGAGACGAAGCTCCTAGACATGGCTAGGTGTTGAGGGAGGGAAGGAAACCGATGACCCCGAGGGCCCAACTGCCAGAGTGCGCTGGCTGGCGTGCCAGCCGCGTGGTCACCGCGTGGACTGCCGCACGCGGTGCACCCTGGCATGCAGCATGTTGTCTAGTGCAAAATACAACCAAGGAAGGGCCCCTCTGAGGTGATAGATCAACCAAAGGTGCTCTGAGAGGGTAGCATCAACTGTTTACCCTGGCAGCAAAGTGTTTGATGCTTGCTGAGGAAGATTTATCTGGTTATTAACTCTAATCTATGGCTGAGAGTGACCACGTGCTAGGGTCATAATGATGGCAAAGTTTGAGATCAAATGGAGGAGTTTAGCTAGCACTTGCAGTTCAAAGGGCTCTACTGGACAAAAATGCAAATCTTGATGCTGTGCTCAAATGGATGATTGGGTTGAGCTGAAATTTGGAGGAGATGAGTTATATAGGCATATGAAGACACCGTATAAATTTCATACCATTTGGATAAACCAAAATGGTACTTCCTTCACACAGCATCCCACTGGGCAAAATCTTAGGAAAATAGCTAAGGGGAAATGGCTATATAAAATGAGCCAAAATTTTGTGGAGATAGGTTATATAGGTAGGAGAATGCTTTGGTAAATTTTCAGAAATTATGAAGCAATATAAAATATAGTTGCTTCACAACAGAGGAATATGACCAATAGCAAAGATTTGATGGTACGCTCACATACTTGATTGGATAGGGTTGAAACTTGGTGGAGAGTCATGATTTGAGCATATGAAGGTGCTTGTAAAATTTCAACTCATTTGGATCAACCTAGCTAGTACTTCCTTCATTAAGCTTCCAGCTAACCAGAAACTTTGGAAATTTGCCAAGGAAGATTTACTAGCCCACTTGAGTTGAATTTTGTCAAGAGGCAAGTATAAGGATAGGAAAGAGTGCACAAAAAGTTTGAGAGCAAGCAAGCAAATATAAAGGGTACTTGCTTCTCAACTTGACAGCTAGGGCAGAATCAGAAATGGAATATTGGTGAAATATTTCTGAACATGGCAAGGAAGGCTTTTGACATATTTGAGGAAGATATGACCCAAAAAATTTGGGTACTTTTGGAATGCTGGAAATGTGGGTTGCTTCACAACCCAGGGCAAGTAGGCTTATTCCTTTAATAGAAAAAAGGAATATTCCCAAGGAAAAGAATATTGGGATTGGTCCAAGATGGAAATGACAAGGTCTTGGGATAGTTTTGAGCTTGACAAGCCACTTGGGAGAAGAATCAAGGGTGATCTCTCCAGGTTCCAAGACCACTAAGCCGCAGAAAAGCAAATCCAGACCAAAATCAAAAGAAAAAGAAATGGGCAAAATCCAGGGTGTTACAAACCTACCCCCCCTTAAAGAAATCTCATCCTCGAGATTTGGTTGCTCAGGGTTCAAGCATGAATATTCTTGCTTAAAGAAACCGTTTCCAACTCGGGTTTCCTTTTTGCCTTTGAATAATCCTCCCATTAAATATCATATGACTGACTGCCTAGCTTCAGGGTGGTTTGTTTCACTGGATCCTCATTTCGACAGATCTTACCTCATATATTACTCTAACTTTAATCCTTTTATGTCTGCCAACTTATCTGAGTGCAATGAGTTATCCTCAGTGAACTACGTGCCCTTCTCGCAAGTACGAGAGTAGTTCTTCATGGACGTGTTGTAATGAAGTCTAGTACGGACGACCGTCCATTGAGGTGTGAACAGATTCTCTCGGTGGACATGAAAATCTTTTACTCATTGCATTGTGCTGCTTAAAAGGAATGCGTGTCCTCCAGGTTCAAATGGTGCTGTGAATCATACCGCTCTCCTGACGGAATCTGACCTGTAGAAATGATGGCTGGAATATCTTGGGTATCTCCACTGTCTTGAGTATCACATTCCTACCAAACATTTGATTGTCACCTGTCGTGACCAGCATAAAGGTGTATGACCTTATAACGGTATTATCTATAGACTTGACTAATGGTGGTCCTAACAGAAAGATCTTGTCCACCGCAGGCTATCTTCTAACTGATTTCCCTAGGTGAGGACACATGCTTCGAGACAATTGTCAACCTTCTAATTACTCGGTCTGTCGGTATCTCTATGTAAATAGTAGAACGTGTAATGCTTTAACACTGTTGCTGTAATCAGATTGCTGAATTGACCTGACCGACTTGAATATCCCTTGTGACGATTCTGAACATGTCTAGCTGGTTGAACGGGTTACCTTGTTATGAGGTTCTTGCAAATGGAATAGACCCCATGGGTGTGCACCCATGGTGATCGGTACCAGGCTATCCTGAGTATCTATACCATGTTGGTCATGCAACCATTATCATACCTTTATGGCCGATCTTGTCCTTTCATTATGGTTCTCTTTGCCTGGATCCTTTGCTGAAAGAACTTGGCCTTATATGTTCTTGATTCTTCATGTGACCAGAGGTGCTGTCAAGTGCAATATTCTAGCAGGCATATCTTATCCTGATCCCCTGATAGGGTATCTTTGCTCACAGGACTAATTTTATTGTCCTCCATGCCTTATTCGTAGGGCAATGATCATCCGAACTCAGGTTCATAGTTATTTGTATGGGGCTCCAGGCTGTCATCAACCATGCAAACACTGACAAGATTTAATGATATCACTTTGTCGGGTGTGAGGGAACTAGCCTGGATAATCACTGCGAAAATTGTTGTCTCGACATTGTCTGGCTTCATATCTTGCATCACACTGAGGTGTATAACTATCTTTCTCTTTCTTACATAACTCAAGCAGTAGTCAGATTCTCACCGGGCTGACATCATTGTATGATTGACTCGTATGACCTTGACAACATGTTCACCATATCTATGGAAACATGTGTAGCTGGGCACTTGATTTCTGATGCAGACTTGTGTCCTGACTGATTTTTGCCTTCTAACCAACTGTTGACTCTTGGGAATGCATTGTCATATGCTGCCAACTGTTGGTGGAATATCTTGTACTGATGACGATGTGTTGCCTTGCTGACGAAGATTGCATAGCTTGTGCTGGAAGCCATCGAGATTATCTTGCTGAGGAAGACTGAATAGCTTGTGCCTGAAGCTTCTGCTGGGATAGCGTGCTGAAGAAGACTGGGTACCATACCTCAGAAGCTTCCACCCTTAAAGACTTGCTAGGGAAGACTCGGTACCTTATGCCAGAAACTGCTGCGGTATCTTACTGAAGAAGTTTGAATACCTTGTACTGGAAGATATCCATGTGTCATATCGAGGAAGACAGAGGAACCTTACGTCGTAAGCTTCTCTGGTAGCTTGCGCAGAAAGACTGGGTTTCTTGCATCTGAAGCTTTCTTTTTTCCATATGCGGACTGAGTGCATATATATATATATATATATATATCCCTTAATGTTTCTGTTGTCGGTTACTTGTTGTAGGAAGAACGTTGTTTGACTATCCTTCTTGTTGAGCACTTTGACTCGAAATATACTGTTGATCGTGCACACATCTTTGCCTTCTTGCTGTTTTGATGATTACTGCTGTGAAGATTGCACACTGATGTATACTTGATGCTGACAATCAATCCAGAATACCATTTGTAGTCTGACTAGATATTCCCAATATCAGGCAGTCGGCGGAAAATTCCATACTATTGAGCTGAGCTTCCAAATGCTTGCCTCTTCACTGATTCCTTGCGTCTAGTGTCGGTGAGCAACTTCCATAAGGGGACATGAGGTAACACCAAGGGACCAAAGAAAGAAGCAAAAGAAACGACTAAAACAAAAACACACAAAGCATCAAGATCACACACAAGCAATATCATATTTTACAACTATTCACAGCAATAGTATGCATGCCTACTTAAGCACACAAATCTCGCGAGAACTCCAGTACTATGGTCTAACATGCTGTGACGGTGTGCACGAAAGTGAATCCACGTGTGGAAAGAGATGGTGTAAACAAGGCTACACCAAACACGGGCTTACACTGGTTGCAGCTGGACGGACACGGGCGAGGACGGACTTGGTGATCGTGGATCGGAACACGGAGGTCACGACCACATCATCATCAAGCGTATGGAAGAAACCGTACTTGTCCAAGGAATGGGTGGCAGGGTAGGATAGCGGTGGAAAGAAGGGCTTGCGGGCATTGCCCTTTTCTGATAACTAAGATCGGTAAGGGTTGCCAACGCGGCTAGTGGGACGATGACAAGATCCGGGATAGAAACATGTCTATCACCGAAACGATAGGGGTGGCTGAAGAGAATAAATTGGTGTGTTACCGGTGCATCAATCCTGCAAGGAATCGACACTACTAGGCACCTTGGCATCACTTCGCTGGGACGGGGATGGCACCACACCAAGGAACAAGTATGCAACTGGAGGGTGCAGGTAGTGGGTCGAAGCCGATGCCACCTACACTCACCAGATCCATCGTTAGTGATAAGATATCTAGTCTATATGCATGCTATGCACAAACAAATGCAATAAACAAGTGCAGCAACCAACTGGATCCTATACTACCGGTTACTAACGTTCGCGTGGTCTAGGGCGTCCTACAGCCAGACCTGCTCTGATACCAACTGCTGTGGCACCCCGACTATAAGGAAACAGGAATGCCCCGTATTCCAGCCCAGAGACAAGTCTTCTGCAATACGGCACTGTTGGCATAGAACAAATCAGCTCTTTATTACTATGGGTAAGGTTACAAGGGTACATGGATTACATCGGCACAGCGACACTACGCCTGCCCAGGGTAGCTCTATGCTAACAGCGGATCAACCCGAGGAAGCGGAGTAACTCTCGGCAGCGAAACCACGACGTCGGTGATGGACTCCACTCCGCAGGGACTCTGGCTGGAACGCTTATCCTAGCTCGCAAACTCGGAATCCTCGACAAGCAAGCAATCATGGCATGACCTGCAAACTGGCATGACACGCCAGGTGAGTACTTTGAATGTACTCGCAAGCTCACAGCAACCAAAGTAGTCAAGACAAGCAACAGCATGGCATTTACAGGTTAAGAAGGTGTAAACATGATGATGCTAGAACAATATAGGCATGACATATGTACAGGATGACACTACATGCAACAGGTTAAAACTATCCTGATGCCACTTACTCTGTTCTGAGGTTACCTCGTAACCACCACATGCAAGAACTTACCATCGAGTGTGCCACATGATAACCTCGGGGCCAACCAAACTTGGTATTACAATACGGTAGTGATAACATGATCACAAGGATCTTGGTCTTTACCTGAGATCACCACATAACACTATCAACCAAATCCGGTATCCATGATACCACGGTGATCCTCTCGTGATCATGATCAACCAACATCTGTATCCTCGATACCACGGTGATCCTCTCGCGATCACATAAAGATCAACCAACTTCTTTCTTATTGAACCGGATTGTTGTAAGCAAGATTATTATACTGTTGACCCATAGTGTGTCCTACTACGAATTGTGCCCATGACCGAGGACGCGGCTATCGATAGATCATACACTCTGCAGAGGTTAGTACACTGTACCCACACCACGAAACTCATGGCCTCGTGCTCCCATTCGGGTGGACCAACGATGTTCCGACAAAACCCGATCTATTGCATGGCACTCTCCCGGCCACTCCGACAAACTCCCCTTTGGGCTATGTCATGGGTGACCCCTGTGTCACTCCGGACACCTGCCACCATCGTGGCCAAACAAAACTGTCCCAAACGGGGACCTGAGCTCAATACCAAAACTGGGTTCACAAGGTTATAGCCGCCTACCTCATCAGGGTAGCACGCACTCATAACCTTCCCTGGTTGGAGGTACCGGCGAGAGGCATAACAATAGACCGAATTAGGGCCGCCCCATCCCGGCAAGTGTGGTTGCACTGGTGAGCTCGATTCGGTGGCGCACTATGACTAAGCCAACAGGTGTTCAAGTTCGATTAACATCCGGTTTAACTTTAATGTAAATGAGCTGAGTCATGATAACAAGATGAAACCATACTGCTTATGAACATGATATAACCTGAGCAGGGATGGGAAGCATAATATCTGGATCATGGCATCAACAACATGCCAGCATTTAACCAGCTAAATGCAAACGAGCATGGCATAGCGGTGAGCATGAACAACATCAGTATGTCCATAACAACCGATAAAGAAACATGCAGACGTGTCATCATCTTGGCATGAACTACTGCAAGTATTAACCATGAGCATAATGCTACCAATGAGTACTTGATAACTAGCAAGATGCACATGGGCAGAATATAAGGATAAGCATGAAACATGAGCATATACAGTATCCTCAAACATATTAACATGTACACATTAAATAACTATTCAATTAGGAAACCATAGCTACTGCAAATCCATCATGCAAGTGGCTATCGTGGCTTGCCTGGGGATGAAGGAACCACTAGGATGAAGTGCAGAAAGTCCGCGGAAAGGATTGTCGGAAACAGTTCTCTCTCGGAGGGGCTGTTTACAGGCAAGGGCAAAATGGTCATTTCCATAGTGTGAACACATTATGAAAATGGTACCAACATGACGGGCTCGAAGAGACGAAGAAGTGGGCTTTGGAATCACCTCGTTTGGAGTTACGGATGAAAAGATATAGCCAGTTGAATGTCAGGGACCCTTTTGTAAAAAGAATATCCACAAACAAGCCCCTGGCTGCAAAACAGAAAACGCGTTCTAGGAAATACGCTTTCAGAAGTGGAAAACGTATTTTGGGAAAGACGTTTCCACTTATCTGACTAGGCTGGGACTCCTGTGGCTGACTGGTGGGGTCGAGGGGGAGACGCGAGGCCCGCCTGGCCCCTGTCTTCTTCCTCCCGCTGCCCCCTCGCGTGGAGCGGAGGAGATGCAGGGAATGGGCGCGACGCCGGCGGCGGCCTGGCTTGCTCCGGCCACCCCCAACCGAGCGGGTGGCATCGGCAGATCCGGGACGAAGCGTCGCATCCACCTGGGGCAGCAACGGCGACAAACAAGACCGAGTGGCAACGGGGATTCGCGGCGTCCGAGGACAGAGGCGGCGACCGAGCTGGGGAGCACGCGGCTACGGGCACTCCGGTGATGAGGGGGGCGGTTGGGGCGGTTCACCGGACCACAGGGAACCTTTTGGGGGTGGAAGAGTGGAGAGAGGAGGAGGGGCTCGCCGGAATTTAGCCGAGGCTCTCCGGCGGCCGTGGCGGCCAATAGAGGCGGGGAGGAGCTCCGGGGCTCGGGTGAGTAGCTAGGGAGGGGTAGTGGTGTGTGGTGAGGGCGATGGTGAGCTCCGGAGGGGCTCAGTTGGCCTATTTATAGCCTCCCGAGAGCGATGGATAGGTTCGGCCACTGTGGCGTCCTTAGCCACGCACTGGAGCTTGCGGTGAGCTGGCTTGGAAGCGCGCGGTGCCGACCTGACGACCTACAGAGCGATGCGACGCAACGGCATGGGGAGGAAGAGGCCAACAGGGAAGAGGACGACGGCAGGCTCACGGGCGCTCACTGTTCCTCGACGGGGATGGCTCGCCGGGGAAGAATCTGGAGGGGGAGAGGGGTCCAGGAGAAGGGCGACGACGAGACGAAGCTCCTAGACATGGCTAAGTGTTGAGGAAGGGGAGGAAACCGACGACCCCGAGGGCCCAACTGCCAAAGCGCACTGGCTGGCATGCCAGCCGCGTGGTCATCGCAAGGACTGGTGCACGCGGTGAACCCTGGCATGCAGCATGTTGTCTAGTGCAAAATACATCCAAGGAAGGGCCCCTCTGAGGTGATAGATCAACCAAAGGTGCTCTAAGATGAAGGGTAGCATCAACTGTTTACCCTGGCAGCGAAGTGTTTGATGCTTGCTGATGAAGATTTATCTGGTTATTGACTCTGATCTTTGGCTGAGAGTGACCACATGCTAGGGTGATAATGATGGCAAAGTTTGAGATAAAATGGAGGAGTTTAGCTAGCACTTGCAGTACAATGGGCTCTATTGGACAGAAATGCAAATCTTGATGCTGTGCTCAAATGGATGATTGGGTTGAGCTGGAATTTGGAGGAGATGAGTTATATAGCCATATGAAGACACCGTATAAATTTCATACCATTTGGATAAACCAAAATGGTACTTCCTTCACACAGCATCCCACTGGACAAAATCTTAGGAAAAGAGCTGAGGGGAAATGGCTAGATAAAATGAGCCAAAGTTTTGTGGAGATATGTTATATAGGTAGGAGAATGCTCTCGTAAATTTTCAGAAATTATGAAGCAATATAAAATATAGTTGCTTCACAACAGAGGAATATGACCAGTAGCAAAGATTTGATGGTATGCTCACATAGTTGATTGGATAGGGTTGAAACTTGGTGGAGAGTCATGATTTGAGCATATGAAGGTGCTTGTAAAATTTCAACTCATTTGGATCAACCTAGCTAGTACTTCCTTCATTAAGCTTCCAGCTGACTAGAAACTTTGGAAATTTGCCAAGGAAGATTTACTAGCCCACTTGAGTTGAATTTTGGCAAGAGGCAAGTATAAGGATAGGAAAGAGTGCACAAAAAGTTTGAGAGCAAACAAGCAAATATAAAGGGTACTTGCTTCTCAACTTGACAGCTAGGGCAAAATCAGAAATGGAATATTGGTGAAATATTTCTGAACATGGCAAGGAAGGATTTTGACATATCTGAGGAATATATGACCCAAACAAATTGGGAATTTTTTGGAATGCTAGAAATGTGGGTTTCTTCACAACCCAGGGAAAATAGGCTTATTCCTTTAATAGAAAAAGGAATATTCCCAAGGAAAACAATATTGGGATTGGTCCAAGATGGAAATGACAAGGTCTTGGGATGGTTTTGAGCTTGACAAGCCACTTGGGAGAAGAATCAAGGGCGATCTCTCCAGGTTCCAAGACCACTAAGCCACAGAAAAGAAAATCCAGACCAAAATCCAGAGAAAAAGAAATGGGCAAAATCAAGGGTGTTACACCTCCAGGGCCGGCTCGGTGCCCAGATCGTCGCCAGCCGTCAAGGCGCGGTTGCGCCAGGTTTGGGTTAGGCCGGAATGAGCCTCGCTGGGGCGGCAAAGATGCCATGTTAAGCTGCTCAGGATCTTTGGTGCGGCGCGAGATGGACCCCGCGGGACGGTCGAGGCAGTCCTGTTGCGCATTCGCAGCGGCGAGAACCTCCGTCATACGCTGCAGGCGCTCCTGCAGCTCCTCACCCTACAGCTGCTCCATGCCAACGACGCCCGCCTGTGTGGCGCGCATGTTCTTGATGGGAGTGTCGTAGAAGGGCGGGATCACGCCCAGCGCGCGGCCAATGGCGGCACCATGTGTCTGCACCTCGGCAACCCGGCTGGGCTCAGCAGCGGCCGGCGTGAAGCCGTAGGCGGCGTTGCGCTCCCGCTGGATGGACTCCAACCGGCGCTGTGTAGCAGCAAGCGTCGCGGCCTCATCCAACAGGCGCTTGCGCTCCTCCTCGAGCTGGGCCCGGGCCTGGGTGGCGTTGGTGGTGTTGATGTCGGTGGCGACACTGAGGTTCTGCATCATGGCACGCAGCGGGTCGGCCGGGTTGGCGCGCTCTGCTGCGACCTTGGCAGCAGCGGCCTTCCTCGCAGCACTAGACGAGGTGGAGCCAGAGTTGGTCATGAGCACCTCTACCCGGACGCAGAGATCCGCCGCACCGTCAGAGGGGTCGCAGCCAACGGGAACGAGGGAGTCGGTGACGTCGAGCACCTCGCTGGGGTACTCGTCGGCGGCGGGAGCGGCGGAGATGCGCAACGCACCGAAGGGGGCGATGAGCGAGCCGGCGAGGCTGGCCGGTGCCGCGCCGGGTGCAGGGACCAGGCCGTGCGCGCAGAGCTCGCCGGAGTTGGCAAAGGGCCCTGTCTGGAACAGGTCTCCGGCCGGCACCTCAAGCTGGCCCACGGTGGGCACCAACTGTCGTGGTGAGCTCACGGAAGATGCCATGGGATGGCTAAAGAGAGGAACAGGCAAGAGGCCACCGGTGGGCTCCAGAGGCGAGGTTGGTACGAGTGAGCGTGAGACACAAGACGTACCCAGGTTCGGGGCTCTCCGGAGAGATAACACCCCTAGTCCTGCCGAGTGTGGTTTATATGAAGATGGTACAAGCTTGCTCCTAGAGCTGTTTTAGGGAGGAAGGAAGGCGGGCCAGTGCATAGGCTACTCCTTCCCCGTGTGGGTGGATGTGAGTATGTGTGTGTGGCTAAAGGGTCGACCAGTGATCGCGTGTCCCCCTCTGCATGGAGGCCTCCTGAGGGGTCTCATAGGCCGACCCCCCAGGGTTACAATGGTAAAGTTACATAGTCACGGGGCCAAGTTGTCAGTGTCTAGGAGCCGACAGTGGGGGCCGCCGGGGCGCCGGGTCTGCCAGGTCCGTCGGGTGCGGGTCTCACCGGGTCCATCGGGTGCGGGCCGTACCGGGCCCGCCGGGCGCGGAGACGACCGGCCGCTGGGTACTGTAGTCACGCCGTGTGGGACGTCATGGGACGGCCACGGTGTCTTGCTACAGGGTTGCGCCTCCGAGACGCCGCCCGCCCCAGGCGGTGGCTTGGTCGGCACGACAGCCGAGCCCGCCGGGGCCGGTGTAAAGGGGGGCGCATTATAGCCATGCTTGTTTGTCGATGGAGGTTTGTCTTGTGTGAACCGGCCGGAATGCGCCAGCCGGCTTGGTCGGGTTGCACTGAGAAGCAGACCAGGTATGCGTCGGATTGAGGAGCATTGCCAGCCCTGATGTTTTTGAAAGTATCTGGGTTCCGTTCCCTGCCCAGGGTTCATCCCCCCGACACTAGTTCAACTCATGTGTAGAATTATTTGAACTAGGCTATAGAGCTAGTTCAACTCTAGGGTAAAATTATTTGAACTAGCTTATAGAGCTAGTTCAACTCTAGTGTAAAATTATTTGTACTAGGTTATAGAGCTAGTTCAACTGTAGTGTAAAATTATTTGTATTTGGTTATAGAGCTAGTTCAACTCTAGTGTAAAATTATTTGAACTAGGTCATAGAGCTAGTTCAACTCTAGTGTAAAATATATGTACTAGATTATAGAGCTAGTTCAACTCTTGTGTCAAATTATTTGAACTAGGCTATAGAGCTAGTTCAACTCTAGTGTAAAATTATTTAAACTAACTTATAGAGCTAGTTCAACTTTAGTGTAAAATTATTTGTACTAGGCTATAGAGCTAGTTCAACTCTAGTGTAAACTTATATGTACTAGGTTATAGAGCTAGTTCAACTCTAGTGTAAAATTATATGTACTAGATTATAGAACTAGTTCAACTCTTTTGTAAAATTATTTGATCTAGGCTATAGAGGTAGTTCAACTCTAGTGTAAAATTATTTGAACTAGATTATAGAGCTAGTTCAACTATAGTGTAAAACTATTTGTACTAGGCTATAGAGCTAGTTCAACTCTAGTGTAAAATTATTTGTACTAGGTTATAGAGCTAGTTCAACTCTAGTGTAAAATTATATATACTAGATTATAGAACTAGTTCAACTCTTTTGTAAATTTATTTGAACTAGTGTCGTGGGTGGACACGATCACCTATGGGGCCACGGGCCCCTTTTGTTGTTCGGCAGGGGGGAGATCACTTTGCACAAAGAGCGGAGGCCATGAGGCAGCACCACGATGGGACTCTGGTGGTTTTTCCCAGCTTTGGGCCGCTGAGAAGCGTAAAACCCTACTCCTGCTTGTGGTGGATTGGATGGAGGAACAAGAAGAACACGCAGCGCTCAAGCCCGGCAAGGCGGCCTCGGGGAGAGCTGCTATGCGAGTACAAGTGTGTGAGGGTCCGAATCCCTCTCTAGGTTGCCTTGGACCTCCTTTTATAGCTCAAGGGGTAACCATAGTGGCAAAACAGACTTTATCTTGTGATTAGATAGCCAACAGTGCTATCATACCTAACTCTGGCACTTAGGACAAAATGCCATAAATGCTACCTTAGGTGGCATGCAGGGGTGCATCCCCGGCAAGTTATGTCACCGCTTAGCCATCTTCTGCTTATCGTCTTGACACGCCTCCGGACGGGTGTCAAATGGGTATGATCTGTCTTCCAGCAAGCTGCCATGTGTGGCACCCCGGCCCAGAGAACCGGTTTACCAGTGTTTCCAACCCAGAGATCATGTCTTCTGGAAACACACAACAACTTGGGACAGAACATAGCTGAACTTTTATTGATAATAGTCGAGTACAGGCTTATATATTACATGATCATCGAGGCCAAAAGCACATCTAGTGCTATGACAATATCTACATTATTTATCTAACATATCAGGGCCTCGGTATTACTGCGGAATACTATAGCAGAAGACTACTGCGTAGCGGAACATGATAGTAACTCCGTCCATAGGGACACTACTGAGGACACATCCTAGACATCGCAACACGGACCTCGGGAACTCCGTCTCAGTCTTCCCCTGCATCTGGCATGATACGCCAGGTGAGTACTTTGAATGTACTCGCAAGCTCATGACAACCAAATATGCAGCAAATAATAGCATGGCAATGAACAAGTTAAACTCTAAATGATTCACTTACTGGCACCAACTTACTCATATCCGGGTTGTCTCACAATAGCCAGAATACTCAATCTCAATGAGTACTTTTACTCATAAGACAAGTTCTTCCATCACTACTACGGTTATTACGGTTGATCACCTAGAGAGGTCTGGACGGGCTGTCCAATACCGTGGACGCGGCTATTCGAATAGATTTTACACTCTACAGAGGTTGCGCACTTTACCCACACTATGGAGCATCTGACCTCGTGATCCCATTCGGGTGGACCAGCGTTGCTCCAACGAAACCTGTCTGACCCGTGACTCTCTCATCGTACCACCGGCAATCACACTCCCCCGGAGTCAAGCCTATGGTGGCCCCTGTGTCCTTGTGACACCTACCACCGTCGTGGCCAAACTAACTGTCCCAAACAAGGACGCCGGCAAATAACTCAACTGGGCTCACAGGGTTATCGCCGTCTACCTGATCAGGGCAGCACACGCGCATAACCCTCCCTAGACGGAGGTACCGGTGAAAGAGCACGAAGCCAGACCAAGTCAAGGCCGTCCCATACCGGTGAATGTGGCTACACAGGTAAGCCCGGACAGGTGACTCTTGATCAACCAGCTAAGTTTCACTTAGCAATCATGGTCATCAATTTAAGTTGTCAACAATATGCCTTTAAATACGTCACTTGAATTATCCATATTAATTAAATGCAAGAAATGAATATGAGTTATGCAATGCTATGAAATGCTTCATAGTATGGATGTCCTGGCTTGCCTTGATCAGTTGGGTTGTTCAGAAACTCCTGGTCTTCAAATCCACAAGAATCTCCTTCTGAAAATATTTTTAAATAGCAAAGGAAAATGTCACATACAGCCTTTTTATTCCCCAACAATTCTGTGAGTATTGGAAAAATACCAAACTTGGTGGAAAAATAAAGGGCTTCATTACAAACACAATGCAAAAAGAATCAGGTCAATTGGACCTTCCTGTAAAAAGTTATAAGCAGTCAAACCTACTGGTCAACTTTGTTAAATAAATCAAAATTAGAAAAACTAGAACGGGCCACGTCGAAGGCGTATTTGCCCCGGGCGCCTCCACTTACCGCTTCTTCTAGTCGTTGGCAGTGGGGCCCGGCTCGTTTAAACAGAGGAGGGAGAAAGAGCAGAGGAGAGGGGCGGCTCACCAGCGGTGATTGCCGGCGATAGCGACGGCGGTAGGGCTCGTGGATGGTGGGGATGGATCGGGCGCTCGACGACGGTTCACCCTGTACCCGTAGCTCCTCCGGAGATGGCCGGACGGCGTCGCGCCCTTCTTCTCCAGCGGACGGGTGCTACGGTGATCGTCGGTGATGGCCATTCTGACGGCGATTCGATTCGGGGAGGGGTCTGGAAGCACCAGAGAAACACTACGAACTCGACGGTGGGTGTGGGCGGAGCAGGGATGGGGTGGAGAGGGCTAGAGGTGGAGCTCAGCTAGCGGCGGAGCTCCGGCGAAGCTCAAGGCCAGAGGGCCTCTCGGCCTTGGCTCTTGCTCTAAGGGGGCGATTGAGGAGGAGGGAGAGGGGTGAGGAGCCAGGCGAGGTCGGGCGGGGCTTTATATAGGCGGGAGGGGATGCTCGGCGAGCTCTCTGGATACGGCTCAAAGCGGGCCATGGCGCCGGTGAGACGTACGCCGTGTTGGCTGGATGTTTGCGGCGAGGGGACGTGAGAGAGCAGCCGCATTCAATGCGGGAGGCGATGGCTCGGGAGGAAACGACGAGCGGTGCCGCAAATATGGCCGCACGGGTCTCATAGTGCGGCAGTGGCGTGGCGGCCGGTGAGGGCATCTCCGGCCAGGGCGAGGGTTCTGGAGGGGCTGCGTGTCGACCAGGGGCGATGTCGGCATGCCCAGACAAGCTGCTGCGGCACCATGGTCTCGCTCGGATGAGACCCGAGCCTGGCGCAGCATAGAGCGCGGCGACAAGCATGCCAGCGCTGTGCTCACCACGGTGCTTGGCACCAGGAGGCCACGTATGCCTGGCGTTTCTTGTCTAGCACGTCGACCTTAAATCCCTTAGATCACCTACAGCCTTGATTTGGCTTGGTTTGCGCAGAGATGAGAGGTAAGATCATCAACAGTCTCTGACAGCAAACTTGTGGAGATTCCAGAGAAGAAATGAGGTGGAGACTAAGCCAAAGAAGGTGTCTGGAGTGATCCTCGTTGGAAGGACTCCAAACTGGTCAAGTTTGAGGTGGTTTGGATAAGTTTTGAGGGTAGTTCATGTGTAAGTGGCAAATCTGGACCAGAATCTGAAAGTTGGAGTACTGGTTACATAGAAGATCTGCAGATGCTGAAACTTGGTGGAGGAAGGTTGTTTGTAGGTGTCCTCATGCTGTAAAAATTTGAGAGCAATTGGACAATCCTAGCATACACTTCCTTCACAAAGGTCCAAACTGACCAGGAACAAAAATGATTTATTTTGCAAGATCTTTGAACTAGACCATGGAATATTTTTGGTTATTGGGGCAAGATATGGTCCAAGGTATTTTAGAGAATTATTTGAGAATTTTCTGAGCATCCCAACTATAGGTTGCTTCACAACCCATAGTAATGCCCTAAATTCTCAAATAAAAGAAAAGGGTTTCTGAAGATGATTCAAATTGGGATTTGGGTCCTTGGGGTGCTTGACAGGGTTTTGGCATGGTGATGAGGCTTTGGATTACTTGGAAAAGATTCAAAAGTTCCAAGACCAAATGAATAGGTTCAAAAACCATTCAAATTTCAAATAAAGCCAAGAAAAGTATGGAAAGAAAAAGTTGCCAAAATCAGGGTGTCACACCACATGCTTAGTCAATGCCACTTAATCGCCTGGGGGGCTTGACACCGCATCGATAAGTGACTGGCATCGAGGTGCGGTGGAGCGGTGGCGTCTTGGCGGCCCCGGCAGGCTTGCCGGGGCGATTCTGGACTTGCCTTCGGGGCGGCCTCGACCTGGCCGGGCTCTCCTACCCGGCAAGGGAGGCCTTCCCAAGGTGATAGCCTGCTACTTTGTTCTTCTTAATGCTCTCCTTGATCTCACAAAGAGCGGGTTCTCTGGCTTGGCCTTGCATTACATGTTGGTGTTGGACGTACGATCGTTAGCATGCCTGTGTATGAGTTCGGTCAACAAACGCAGATGTTCGTTGCATCGACAAGAGCCCTCGGGCCTGGCACATACGAGCCGCCGGGCATCGTTGGGGTAGGCCCCAACAAATACACAGGCGGACACTTCCACCATGCCGCAGTGGGGATCCATGTCTTCCTTGATATTTTTATTGCTTCTTCATTAACCTGGAATTGAGTTAACCCCCTATTTCCCCACGAGTCGTGCGATGTCAAACGCTGTGAGGTTGCTCATGTACGGGGCCATGGGATGCCCATGTTCAGGGGAAGTTAATTGAAGCACTCGCGTACGACCCCGTGGGAGGAGGAGGTAACTACCATTTTACTTTCTCAACCATGCCTGCCGTTTCCACCACGTACGCTGCATGCATGGTGCATGGTAGGTAACGGATGCGTAGGGCACGGGAATGAGTGCCATGGCAGAAGGCTAGGTGCCCTGGATTGGCGCAGGAGGGCGGTCGTCAAATCTGGATGCTTGTCAGCGGCGCAGACGAACCAGATAGGCAAAGCGGTGCGGTCGCCTCCTGGATGGTGAGGAGCCAGCCCCCGGCCACGCTCCGCTATAAAAGGAGGCACAGAGGTGACGGGAGGGGCTCACCCACACATTATCTTCTTCTTCCTCTTGTGCCCTTCTTCCACCATGGTGAGGGGAAGAGGGCGCGATCGAGATCCAGGAGCGGCGATAAGGGCTTCCTCTCGGCATCGTATCCCTGCTCCTGCTGGGGATGCAAGGGCAGGATCCAGTGCACAAGGCGGAGCCGCAGGACGTTGTCGTGGCCGGAGCGGTGCTCGGGGCCGAGGGGGACGCGGCGATGGCTCAGCCACTCCTCCTCTAGTCGCTTCGACTCTACTTGAGGGCCATGTTGAAGACACTTCGCTGGAATTCCTTGTTAGGCTGCGTGAGCCCCTGCGCAGCCGTCTTCGGCTTCCCACTCCTTTTGCAAGGGTGATGGAGGTTGAACAGCCACACGGTTTAAAGCTACAATGAGGGGTTGCTGTAATGGCAACATGCGGGTGGACGTGGAGTTCCCTGCACCTCATGTCATGCTTCTCCGGCATGGCTGGAAAACCTTTGCTTGTGCCCATAGCTTGGCAGAGGGGCACGTTCTCCATTTTAAGTTAATGGAGGCCGACCTGCTCTCCATCAAGGTCTTCGGGCGCTCGGGTGCTCGCTTAGGGTGCTGCGCAGAGAGCTTGACCGACGACGAAAGCTCCTCCTCGAGGGACAGCGACGAAGAGGACACTGATGGCGAAGACAATGGCGCCGAGCGGGAGGATGGCGGCTCAGAATCTAGCTGAGCGCCGGACGCACCGTCACCGTCAGCTAGGTGCCAGCGGCACCATCATCTGCAATTGGCCTTATCCCCGGTAGAGCGACTTGCTGGGGTGTTGGGTGTGGATGCCTCCACCTCCTCCAGCTGGACCCCGGCAGGCTTCCTCGTGGACTCCGGCTTCGTCTTCCCTGCCAGTGTCCCTCCTGCCACATTCCTCTGGTCCTGGAGGTGGTGACCAGGACATCGCCTTGTCGCTCCTCCCGTCCTTCCGGCTTCGCCCTCGCCCTCCCAATCTTGTCAGGCTGCGTCCCGCAGGCCCTGACGGGGTCAGGCTGGGCTTCTACCTAGGCGCCCCTTTTGCCCTCTTCACCTCCCACTGTAGTTCCTAGGAGGAGAGGGACAAGAAAGGCATTACGGGGCACTTATCCTTTTTAAATTTAGAAGATGTAGGCATCTGCCAAACTTTAGCTTAAATTATGTAATCTTCCATCCATGTTTGTACCCTGTATGGTCTGTACTTGTTTATCTACGTACTAATTAAAAAAAGGAGATGCCTGCTGGGTACTTGCGCATGTATCATGTCCATGCTGAGGGACATCCCTTCAATACTTTCAAATAAACAAGGTTCCCCGGCGAGACACCTTGCCGGTCCCTTCCGCTGCTGCCGCTGGATCCAGCCAGACGGGTTGGGAGGGTGGAAGGAAACCGGCCCCACGCCAATCCCCCTCCAAATGCCGCTTCAACCATCCTGACTGAAGTAAAACTATCGAATCAAAGGATGGGAGCACAGATATTGAGGGCGGCAAGGTTTTTCTACGCACAAGACTTTCATAACCTCCAGGGGCCTGTTTGTGAGGATATTTTTCCAGATTAGTCCCTGATCTTCATCTATCCGTATCTCCGCAACCGTAACTCCGAATCAGGTGATTCCAAAGCCCACATCTTCATCTCGTCAAGCCCGTTCTGTTGGTATCATTTTGTCACATAGTGAAAATGACCCTTTTGCCCTTGCCCCTAATCAGCCCCCTTAGAGAGAGAAACGCGTCCGGCGAATCTTTCCGCGAGTTCCTCACACTTCTCCCCGGTGATTCCTTCATACCCAGGCAAGCCACGACAGCCACTTGCATGATGGATTTGCAGTAGCCATGGTTTCCACTTGAATATTTAATAATGTTTTGCTAAGTACTATTGTTATTACCATTTTGGTTATGCTTATGGATCCATGCCTATCTTCATGCTATGTTCTTGTGCACCTTGTTAGCATGTGCTATTTGCTAGTATTATTCTCGTATATCAGGCTTGTTAGTAGTAAATGTTGGTAATAGTGATGTTCTTCGCTGCATGATTATCGTCTGTTATGAAGAATATCTGTGTTATGATCATCGCTATACCATGTTCATCTGCATCCAGTAGACTAAATGCTTTATTATTGTTGATGCTAAGGTTGCATATGGTTATACCTCCCATCCATGTTCATGTTAATATCATGATCTTATGCATTGTCGTTTCATCATGTTACTTTATTATGGCTCAGCTATTTACTTTTCAAGATTAACCGGATCTTAAATGAACTTGAACACCTGTTGGCTGAGTCAAAGTGCCATCGAGATGAGTTGACCAGTGCAACCACATTTGCCTTTATGGGAAGGCCGTAATGCGGTCTATTGTCATGCCTCTCACCGGTTCCTCCAACTAGGCAAGGTTATGTGCGCGCGGTACCCTGACCAGGTAGGCGGCCATAAGCCTTGTTTGCCCGAGTTGTATGGATCCATTATCCCCGTTTGGGACCGTTTAGTTTTGTTTTGCCACGACGGTGGCCGTTGGATGTCCAGAGTGGCATCAGGGCCACCCATGACTTAGCCCAAAGGGGAGTTTGTCGGAGTGGCCGAGAGAGTGTCATGCAATAGATCGGTTTTGTCGGAATGCCATTGGTCCACCCGAATGGGAGCACGAGGCCTTGGGTTCCGTAGTGTGGGTACAGTGTACTAACCTCTGCAGAGTGTATAATCTATCGATAGCCGCGCCCGCGGATATGGGCCCAGTTCGTAGTAGGTCACACTATGGGTCAACAGTAATAATAACCTGATTATCATGAGTGACATGCCATGCTCATTCCATATGGTGCTAGTTGTGTTATGTTCAACATGTTCATGCCATGCTCATCTGGTATTATTCTAGTTGAATCATGCTTAGAATTGTTTCACCTGTAAATGCCATGCTATTGTTTGTCTAGATTGCTTTTGGTTGCTGTGAGCTTGCGAGTACATTCAAAGTACACACCTCGCGTGTCATGCTAGTTTGCAGGTCATGCCGTGTTTGCTCGATTGCCGAGGATCTTGAGTTTGCGAGCTAGGATAAGCGTTCCAGCCAGAGTCCCTGCGGAGTGGGGTCCATCGCCGTCGTCGTGGTTCCGCTGCTAGAAGTTATTCCGCTGCTGCGAGTTGTTCTACTGCTAGCATAGAGCAACCTTGGCAGGCGTAGTGTCGCTGTGCCAATGTAATTCCCTATTATATCGAAACCTTTGTATCCCCGAGTATTTGTAATAAAAAGCTGATTTGTTCTATGCCAAGCAGTGCCGTATTCCAAAAGACTTGATCTCTGGGCTAGAATACGGGGTGTTTCGGTCTCTCTGAGCCGGGGTTCCACAAGTTCATCATAGTTTTCATCACTAGTTTTTTCAACAAGTAAATCATCATCACCTAGCAAATCATCTTCATCACTATTGAAATCAACATACTCGGGGTGTGATACCTTAGGGCCTTTAGCCATGAAGCATCTTCCAATTCCTTCATTTGGTGAGTCAAATATGTTGTAGGAGTTGGATGACACAAGTGCAAGACTGGCAACACCTTCATCCTGAGTATAGTCGGAGTCGGAGTGATAGCTTTTGTCGGAGTAGTTGTCAGAGTCGGAACCGGATACCCATTCACCAATGTGAGCTTGATGTCTTCGTCTTGTGTAGCTCTTTGATGACTTGTCCTTCCTTTCTGAATCCTTGCTTCTACGAGAGGGTCTTCGTTCATAACGATCATCTCTACTCCTTCTCTCCTTTGGAGGTGATTCATCTCTTCTAGTCCTCCTTTTTGGTGAGTCTTCTCTTTTGTTGTACGGAGCCGTACACTCATTGGAGTAGTGTTCGGGTCTTCCACAATTGTAGCAATTACGATCTCGGCTAGAAGATCTTTTGTCATTGTAGGACCTTGGCTTGGAGCTTCTCTCTTTACTCCTATTCTTGTAGAACTTGTTGAAGTTCTTCACCATTAATCTCACTTATTCATTGGAGACTAGCTTGTCACTTGAAGTAGTAGGAGCATCACTTGAAGCTTTGTATGCACCACTTGACTTGTTGTGGAGCTCTTCCTTATCTTTGAGTGACATCTCATGAGCAACAAGTCTACCAATGACTTCCGTGGGCTTGAGATCTTTGTAATTGGGCATCATTTGGATCAATGTGCACACGGTATCATATTTTCCATCCAAGGCTCTAAGGATCTTCTTGATGATGAATTTGTCGGTCATCTCTTCACTTCCTAAGCCGGCAATCTCATTTGTGATGAGAGCAAGCCCAGAGTACTTTTTGGCGACTCCTTCACCATCCTTCATCTTGAACTTGTCAAGTTGACTTTGAAGCACATCCAACTTGGATTCCTTGACGGACTCGGTACCTTCATGCATATCAACAAAAGTATCCCAAATTTCCTTTGCATTCTGAAGGCGACTGCTTTTGTTGAATTCTTCGGGGCACAATCCATTGAAAAGAATATCACAAGCTTGAGCATTGTATTGCAACATCATCAATTCATCCGCGGTGGCTTCACGATCCGGTTCTCTGCCATCTTCAAAGAAGTCACCTTGCAAGCCAACACGAACAACAGCCCAAACGACAGGGTTATGACCAAGAATATGCATTTTCATCTTATGCTTCCAACTAGCAAAATTTATACCATCAAAGTAAGGACCTCTATGGTGGTAATTTCCCTCGCTAGACGCCATACTCTCCTTGGTTGTGAAACCAAGGCTATGATCACCAAAGCTATGGAAATCAAGGCAAATGGAGACCAAAGCTCTGATACCACTTGTAGGATCGAAAGTATGTCTAGACGGGGGGTGATTAGACTACTTGACCAAATAAAAATCTAACCTTTTCCCAATTTTAGTTGTGGGCAGATTTTAGTAATTAGCACAAGTCAAGCAATCAACCTACACATGCAATTCTAAGAGTGTAGTAGCGGAAAGTAAAACATTGCATATGAAGGTAAAGGGAAGGGTTTGGAGAGGGTAAACGCAATGGAGACACAAAGATTTTTGGCGTGGTTCCGATAGGTGGTGCTATCGTACATCCACGTTGATGGAGAGTTCAACCCACAAAGGGTAACAACTGCGCAAGTCCACGGAGGGCTCCACCCACAAAGGGTCCACGAAGAAGCAGCCTTGTCTATCCCACCATGGCCATCGCCCATGAAGGACTTGCCTCACTCGGGTAGATCTTCATGAAGTAGGCGATCTCCTTGCCCTTACAAACTTCTTGGTTCAACTCCACATCATGTCGGATGCTCCCAAGCGACACCTAACCAATCTAGGAGACACCACTCTCCAAAAGGTAATAGATGGTGTGTTGATGATGAACTCCTTGCTCTTGTGCTTCAAATGATAGTCTCCCCAACACTCAACTCTCTCTTACAGATTTGGATATGGTGGAAAGATGATTTGAGTGGAAAGCAACTTGGGGAAGGCTAGAAATCAAGATTCTTGTGGTAGGATTGGAATATCTTGATCTCAACACATGAGTAGGTGGTTCTCTCTTAGAAAATGTATGGTGGAAGTGTAGGCACGTTCTGATGGCTCTCTCACAAATGGAGAAGGGAGTGGAGGGGTATATATAGCCTCCACACAAAATCCAACCGTTACACACATTAATTTGACCCATCTCTGTGAGACCGAATGATTAAACTCGATGGCACCGATTAGTTCAAAATGTGAATGTTAGGAATCTCGGTGGGACTGACTGGAACAACTCGATGAGACCGATGTGCTATGGATTAGGGTAAACCTCATCTCGGTTGCGCCGATTGCATCAACTCGGTGAGACCAAAGTGAAGCAACAGAGCAATAGAGTGTTGGTCAAGCCAACTCAGTGAGACCAAAATAAATGCAACAAGACACAGTGTGTTGGCAAGGCCATCTTGGTGAGACCGAGACCCGTATTGGTGAGACCGAACTGTTAGGGTTTCTGGCTGTGGCTATGTCATATGAAGTCGGTGGTGCCGGATAGAAAGAATCGGTGGGGCCGAGTTGGAGTTTAGGGTTTGGACATATTTGGATGGAGAAAGTGGTTGAGGGTTTTGGAGCAATATAGCTAAGCACTTGAGCAAGCACGCCATTAAGCAACACCTCATCCCCTTTTAATAGTATTGGCTTTCCCATGGACTCAATGTGATCTTGGATCACTAAAATAAAGATGAAGAGTCTTGAGCTTTTGCCAATATATGTCCTTAGCATTTTGAGGGGTCCACATCTCTAGTCCATACCATGCCATTCACTAAACTTCCAGAAATTTTTATCTTGAATGGATATTAGTTCAATGAGCTATATGTTGTTATGAATTACCGAAACCACCCGGGGATTAGTTGCACTTTCATAGAGCTAGTTCAACTCTAGTGTAAAATTATATATACTAGATTAAAGTACTAGTTCAACTCTTGTGTAAATTTATTTGAACTAGGCTATAGAGCTAGTTCAACTCTAGTGTAAAATTATTTGAACTAGCTTATAGAGCTAGTTCAACTCTAGTGTAAAATTATTTGTACTAGGCTGTAGAGCTAGTTCAACTCTAGTGTAAAATTAATTGAACTGGCTTATAGAGCTAGTTCAACTATAGTGTAAAATTATTTGTACTAGGCTATAGAGCTAGTTCAGCTCTAGTGTAAAATTATTTGTACTAGGGTTGTTGGTGCAATGATAGGCCCCTTATGTTTTGGAGTTTGTTGACATAAACAGTATGGGACTTATGTGTTTGCTAGTGCACACAGAGTAATAGGTCCCTGAGATCACGAGGACTTTGAGCTAAACGACGAAGGTAATCTCCCTACGCTGTAGTGAGGGTTATCACCGAAGATTATGATAACAAGAGTGACCCCACAAAAATTGCTGAAGTGAAGCAATTGGTTTGGTTCCTGTCCGAGGAAATTGTTTGTGTCCGAGGAGATTGAAGACGTAGCATTTATTGCGTAGTTCTTCTTCTCTTTATTGAGTCATAGGACCACCGTACTATTAAGAGAGGTGTTGCGGTCGAAACTTTGATTCTCTGATGCTAAACCCAAATCCTATGAAAGTTGCGAGAGAAATCTCTTTGTGTTCCGAGCAAATACTTGCCAACTAGGCTATACAGCTAGTTCAACTCTAGTGTAAAATTATTTGTACTAGGCTATAGAGCTAGTTCAACTCTAGTGTAAAATTATATGTACTAGATTATAGAGCTAGTTCAACTCTTCTGTAAAATTATTTGAACTAGGCTATAGAGCTAGTTTAACTCTAGTGTAAAATTATTGTAACTAGCTTATAGAGTTAGTTCAACTATAGTGTAAAATTAGTTATACTAGGCTATAGAGCTAGTTCAACTCTAGTGTAAAATTATTTGTACTAGGTTATAGAGCTAGTTCAACTCTAGAGTAAAATTATATAAACTAGATTATAGAACTAGTTCAACTCTTGTGTAAATTTATTTGAACTAGGCTATAGAGCTAGTTCAACTCTAGTGTAAAATTATTGAACTAGCTTATAGAGCTAGTTCAACTCTATGTAAAAATTTGTACTAGGCTTATGAGCTAGTTCAACTCTAGTGTAAAATTATTTGAACTAGCTTATAAAGCTAGTGGCAACTATAGTGTAAATTTTTGTACTAGGCTATAGAGCTAGTTAACTCTATATTGTAAAATTATTTGTTACTAGGGTAAGAGCTAGTTCAACTCTTGTGTAAAATTCTATATACTAGATTATAGAACTAGTTCAACTCTTCTATAAATTTATATGAACTAGCTATAGAGCTAGTTCAACTCTAGTGTAAAATTATTTGAAGAGCTAGTTCAACTCTATGTGTAAAAATTGTGTACTAGTTAAAGAGCTAGTTCAACTATAGTGTAAAATTATTTGTACTAGCTATAGAGCTTTGTTCAACTCTTAGTGTAAAATTATTTGTACTAGGTATAGAGCTAAATCTAACTCTAGTGTAAAATTATATATACTAGATTATAGAACTAGTTCAACTCTTTGTAAATTTTATGAGACTAGGCTATAGAGCTAGTTCAAACTCTAGTGTAAATTATTTAAGACTAGTCTTGTATGCGTAAAGCTGTTACTAGGATCTAGCTGTAAAATTATTTGAATAGGGCTTATAGGAGCTAGTTCAACTCTAGTGTAAATTTATTTGAACTAGTCTTATAGAGCAGTCAACTATAATGTAAAATTATTTGTAATATGGCTACAATAGAGCTAGTTCAACTCTAGCGTAAGAAAAAATTATTGAACTAGTCATAGAGCTAGTTCAACTCATTGTAAATTATATATGTACTAGATAAGAGGTTCAACTCTGTGTAATTATTTGTAACTGGTAGGCTAGTAGAGTCTGTTCAACTCTAGTGTAAAATATAACACTATTTATAGTATGTTCAACTTTAGCTATAAACTTAGTAATTGTACTAGGGCTGTAGGTTTAGCTTAGTTCAACTCTAGTGTTAAATTCTTTTACTAGGTTATAGAACTAGTTCAACTCTTGGGTAAAATTATTTGAACTAGGCTATAGAGCTAGTTCAACTCTAGTGTAAAATTATTTGAACTAGCTTATAGAGCTAGTTCAACTTAGAGTAATATTATTTGTTCTAGGGTATAGAGCTAGTTCAGCTCTTTATTAAAATTATATGTAGTAGATCATAGAACTAGCTCAACTCTTGTGTAAAATTATTTGAACTAGCATGGGAGCTAGTTCAACTCTAGTGTAAATATTTGTACTAGGCTATAGAGCGTTCAACTCTAGTTGTAAAATATATGTAGTAGATTATGGAACTAGTTCAACTCTAGTGTAAAATTATATGTACTAGATTATAAAGTAGTTCAACCCTATTGTAAAATTATATGTACTAGATTATAGAGCTAGTTCAACTATAGTGTAAATTATGTGTACTACGCTATAGAGCTTCTTCAACTCTAGTGTAAAATTTTGTATTAAGTAAGAGCTAGTTCAACTCTAGTGAAAAATTATATATACTAGATTATAGACCTAGTTCAACTCTTGTGTAAATTTATTGAACTAGCTATAGAGCTAGTTCAAATCTAGTTGTAAAATTATTGAACTAGCTTATGAGCTAGTGCAACTCTAGTGTAAAATGTTTGTACTATCTATAGAGCTAGTTCAACTCTAGTGTAAAATTATTTGAACTAGCATATAGAGCTAGTTCAAATATAGTGTAAATTTTTTTGTACTAGGCTATATATCTAGTTCAACTCTAGTGTAAAATTATTTGAACTAGGTCAAGAGCTAGTTCAACTCTAGTGTAAAATTATATGTTACAAGATTATAGAGCTAGTTCAACTCTTGTGTAAAATTATTTGACTACGATATAGAGCTAGTTCACTGTAGTGTAAAATTATTTGTACTTGGCTATAGAGCTAGTTTCCAACTCTAGTGTAAAATTATTGAACTAGCTTATAGAGTTAGTTCAACTATAGTGTAAAATTAATTTGTAATTGGCTATAGAGCTAGTTCAACTCTAGTGTAAAATTATTTGAACTAGGTCATAGAGCTAGTTCAATTCAATTTGTAAATTATATTACTAGGTTAGAGAGGTGGTTCAACTCTTGTGTAAAAATTATTTGAACTAAGGCTGACTAGGCTGCTAGTACAACTCTAGTTGTAAAATTATTTGAACTAGCTTATAGAGCTAGTTCAACTTTACTGTAAAATTATTTGTACTAGCTATAGAGCTAGTTCAACTAGTGTTAATTATTGTACTAGAGTTATAGAGCTAGTTCAACTCTATGTTAAAATTATATATACAGATTATAGACAACACCCCACTCGCACTCATTCAATCTCTTGTGTAAAAATTTATTTGAACTAGGCTCTACATCTATACCCTATTCCACGTCTAGTGTAAAATTA